>JBAJNP010002287.1:0-49833 GCA_036877545.1 Yasuhikotakia modesta
TGGCCAATAGAAACTTTTTGTTTTGGGGAGTAATAAAGAAGTTTTGCTTTCAGTTTCAGTATATTTGACAGACAACATAAACAACTTATGTGGGAATTAGTCTACATAATGGCTAACTTGTGAATGTTTCTCCATACTAAGCTGGGATTGGTCAACGTTAACGTAAACAAAATGACATCACCTTTGTTGTCACAACATTTGCTGTAATGTTCTGGTACAGACCATAACTTGCAGTTATGTTTTTTTCCCCCAGTTTGGAGTTTCCTTAGCATGTAAATGTTTACAGTATTTTCAGACTAAAATGTTATTTAATATTCAGACCCTTTGCTTGAAAAATGTCAACATATTTGACCTACATTTGTTATGGCAACTCTGGAGGCAAGTTTTTTGTTTCTATTTTTTTCCTGGTACAATCTGTTCACATTTCAGATTCACCTACATAATTCATAGCTGTTTTATGCTACCGTATTACCGTATTATGCTGCTTCCCAACAAATGCTGTGAATAATGAAGAGATTTCTGTGACACGAAACCAAAATAACTTGATGTCTAAGGTGCTGGTTCACCTGTTAAAAACCCAGATCTAATCTATCTTAACATATTTCCCCCGCTGTACTTCCTTATTGTGTAACTAGGTTAAGTGTCGGTGGACAGAGAATACTCCGTTTATTGGTTTTAACCAGGTATATGACATAAAACTCAGTGGTGAGTAGTTAAAACTTCTAGATAATTCATCAATTAAATTGGTTAAAGATTAGTAAAACACACACTTCTAAATAACGTGTTGTTATCTGTGCTTGTAGACTTTCGTGCTTGTAGCAATTTTCAGATTACAACAAGAGGATTAGCGGTGACTTCACTTGCGTAATATTCTGTTTTCCATTCGTAATTTCTTTTTATGGATTTGACTAGATTGGTTTGGTTGTCGGCCAGCTTATCAAAAAATGATTCCAATAGGTTTACGGAGATCCTCGGGGGGCCGCGCAGACATTCAAGCCCAGCGCTAGCTCTCCCTAGTCGACCTTTCTCGCTAGTTTGACCTCACGCGGTGGATGAAGTTAGCCGGCTGTCCTCTGGCTTCGCGCCTTAATGCCGGACAACAATGATGTTTTGCATGACCTTCCTGTTGACCCCTTCTGAAGACGTTCTGGAGATCATATCAAAACCAGATGGTGGCCTGGTGGACCTTCAATGCTTGGTGTTGTCATAAGATGACCTTCAACCTTATTTTAATACACTGTTGAAGTGTCGTAACAATAAACCCTCCATTTGAGCTAAGGATGTTCTTCTGGAGGAGCTGTAGGTTCTGTACTGATGGTCTGTGGAGGTCAGAAGAAGGTCTTGGTCTTCAGTAAAGGTGGTGAGATCTTTGAAGGGGTTTAGCAGGTCTAGAACAGAGAGATCTGTTTGACTGCGATTATAGTTGAGAAGCGCGTACTTCGAAAACTGGGACGTTGAATGCGAATAACTCTTCTCTTGGGCATTTTATAAAAATACTCACATTGGGCAAGTTTCTTCCTGGATTTTAGGAAGTTTGTAGCAAAGCTCTCCTGGTTAGCAAAGATCTGTCACAGGTTTTGGGTAATTAGCGTATTGTAGATGTCCACAATGTCTGTTTTTGTTGATGGTTTGTGTCACAATTGGTCATTATGGAGAGCAAAAATTATTGGAGAACTAGGGTTCGATATTTACATTTTATGACTGTATCTGATGTCCTTAAAGTGACTGCTAGCTAATGCCTCTGCTTTTGGGAAAGTTTTGACACACGGCCTCTTGTTCCTACAACATTCCCGTTATGAAAGAGGCTTTATATTCCACGTTTTCCTACGATGAGATTCGTTATGACATCATATGATGATGATGATTCGGAGCATGTTGCTTGTGACTGTATCTGTTTAATGAGGTCGTGTTTGTTTGAGTAGAATAAATTGTTGCGTCTGGTTGGACCACAACTTTTTCACAATTCTCCACTCTGATTTAAAAACGTTATTGTCAAGTAACTGTTATATGTTATAACTGAATTGTTTTATTATCTTGTAGATGAGAAAGTATGACATTTTTAAGTTATTCATTAATGTTAAATATGTATTGAATTACAAAGGGCAAAATTGTGGCTTTTGTTAGCAGTCAATATTTTATATATGACTCCTAACCACACAAGCATAACTAATGGCATCAGAAATAAACTTGCAGGAATGTGTGATTCATTCATTGTGGATGAAGAACCACAACTCTGAGACGCCTCCTCAGCGTTTACGCACTGAGAGAATCGGCTGTTGTCGGCAACACAAACTCTCAGAGCTCAGCCGGCGTGGACCCCGTCACTCTCACAGGAACAGGTTTGGGTTTCTCGGGCTGTCGCTAACAACCGTTGTCATGTGCCCAGGGCCCACCCTACCGATGGCGACGGTGGACATCAAGAATCCGGAGATAAACAACATGCGCTTCCACAACAATTCGCATGTCAACAACATGGTGCACAGCGGCCTTAACAAGAAGGAAAAAAAGGTCAAAGGAAAGAGGAAGAAACTGACGAAGGCCGACATTGGGACACCCAGCAACTTCCAGTGAGTCCCGAGTACAAATTTCAGTCAGTTTAAGAGCTTCCTGTGTAGACAGGAAGTGACATCAGTAATGTAGTACAAGTGCTGTCCGGTTGATTATTGGGTATTTAATGAATCTTAAAGTGCCGCCATGCTAAAACTGCAGGACATACTTGTATAAAAGCTTTTATTTAAAGTGACTTGCACTGCATTTGTAGCATGTTGTTGCTAGTGTCATGCTGTATTGTTGGGTTATACACAGTTTTGATAACATGAGTAACGTGCACAGATAAATTGTTTACATTAACATCACATTAGCATCTGCCAAATGCATTAATATACATGTAAGAAAAAATGATCAGAAGTTAATGTAAGGATTCTAAACAGCTGTCAAAATTGTAGTCCCTTTTTTGGCTTTGGTGTAAAATTTGTCATTGGTTGTTTGCTTTTGTGAGGGAAAGTCTTCTACATTTAAAAGAAATTACAGTACAGTAAAGTACAGTACTGCTGAACTGGGAAATGAGGAAATTAATTTATCAGAAGGTGTTAAATTGTGTCCCTTGAAACATGTACTTATGTTGCTTGCGCGTTCATCCTGTGATCTCGTGTGTTTACTGCAATGTTTTTCAGACACATTGGACATGTAGGCTGGGATCCGAACACAGGCTTCGATGTGAGTACACAACAAAGACTCGCTCTGTCAGCACCGACACACACACACACACACACACTCCGTGTCTCACACACACCCTCCATGCATTTTGAAGACCCTCTTATAGGAAAACAATGCTGACCTGTGTGGACATGACATGATGAAATGTCTCGTGTTCATACTGCCCACAACCGAATGCGAGATACTGCAGTTACTCAGCATCGCATTATCCCTGCATTACTGCATAATAGTCAAATTGTTTCACGGCACACAGAAATTCGTTCCTGCCAACTATGCAATTGACTTATTTTCATTTTAAATTTTAATGATAGCAATTAGAAATTCCGCATCGCACAAACTTCCGTGTGCCAGTAACAATAAACTGACAGTCCTGCTCTGGTGTCAATGGAAATAAATGCAAACCCTCCAAAAACCCTTCGCATTTAAGTGTTGCATTAGTAAGGTTGTCCCAACGTTATACCCAAGCACCCTGGTTACATGCCGTTAACAGCTGTGCCACTAGATGGCAGGATTGCACTGGGTTCCTGTACAGCTTGCGTCACAGTTCAAGGTTTGGTGATGTCACTGTTTAGATTAACAGACGTAGAGTTACACATGCATTGAACTTAAGACATATTTAAAGCCTACTAAACAACCACCAGTTCTCAATGAACAATAAAACACTCTGAACAACTTAGCAACACCTTGTCAACCACCCACCATAGTTTAGCATAGTTCTAACAACTTCAAGAAACTGGTGTTACCTAAATCTTCAACACTGTTTTCATTGTTGTTCACAAGCACCAGAATTTCCTTGAGTTTGAAAGCATCAGTTTAAGGGGAAATTGATGGAAGAACATGAGGAACGGTGAAGAACATCTCACTTCTTTGGATTCATGTGATATTTGCAGCTGAACAACTTGGACCCAGAGCTGAAAAACCTGTTCGACATGTGCGGCATCTCAGAAGCTCAGCTCAAAGACAAGGAGACGTCAAAAGTCATCTACGACTTCATTGAGAAGAAGGGAGGTGTGGAGGCCGTGAAGAACGAGCTGAGAAGACAAGGTGAGTCTAAGCTCCCTCCACCTTGAAGATCTCTGATCTTGTGGTCTTCTCAGGTTAAACATTTGTGGTACATTAGGATTAGAATGTAGTAAAAATTAAAACGCCATTGTAAAAAACCTTGCACTTGAAAAGCATTGTTTTATTGAGTTTATTTTGGCCCAATGAGTTGGAAGTACTTGGAACAACTTTACAAAAATAGAAACAAAGTGTCAAAATGTTATATAACACAACTGTTGATGGTTGTGGCTAAAGAATTATGCAATTCTGATTTTAACACTTGACGCTTTAATGCGTTGAGGCAAAACACAGTGTAAGTGCCCTTACATAAGTGACCATGTATCATATTCGAAAATAAAACGGCTATTATTAAAAGTGTGTGTGCTATATATCATGTTTAATTTGATGTGTGTGTGTGTTGTTTGTCCTCAGGACCCCCCAGGTGGTGTGGTAGGTAGAAAGTGTGTGTTTTGAGTTCAAATTTGCATGTATAAAAGAAATTTGACTCTTAAGTTCTTATGAAATATTTCTGTTGAATTTGATAAGAGCAGAGTTGTGCATGAGCACCAGACTACCAGACGTCGGCTGCAGTTATTTCAATGCAAAAGTTTGAAGGTCCAACTTCTCAGTTCTGAGGGTTTTATAGAAGCAAACAGACCACGTTTTAAAGAGAGAAACATTTATCTTTAATAAGATGTGTGGGATGTCATTCACGATGTGAAGTGGGTTTGCTGTGCAAAACTTACTTTTTAAACCGCTTCAAAGACCCCATGAATTTACATTTATGAAGTTGTCAGACGTTTTATTCCTAGTGAGATTCAGGCTCTGCGTTTATCAGCGTATCAGTGCATTTTCGCTCTTTAAAACAAATTGATGGACTAAAAGCCACCAAACTCCAGTTTTGATTTCATGGGGTCTTAAATCTTTGCTAACACGAGTTTGTTTCTTGTTTTGATGCTAACAGCTGTTGTGTTTTTACTGACAGCTCCACCACCTCCACCCTCCCGAGGTGGCCCACCTCCTCCGCCCCCTCCTCACACTTCTGGGCCGCCCCCTCCACCACCCCCAGTGCGGGGGCGAGGAGCCCCGCCTCCCCCTCCGCCCTCAAGGGCGCCCACGACTGCCCCTCCTCCACCCCCTCCATCTCGGCCCAGCATGGGAGCGCCGCCGCCACCACCCAGCAGAGGCCACCCACCACCTCCTCCACCGGTCCCTGCCTCCATGCCACCTCCCCCACCACCACCCCCTTCCTTGGGAGGGGGCGCACCTCCTCCGCCTCCACCGCCACCTCCTGGACCTCCGCCTCCACCTGAGATGGACGGAGGCCACAGTGAACCGATGCCCTCACCCATGGGCGGTAAGTCGGCTCTGCTGGAGCAGATCAGGGAGGGCACTCAGCTGAAGAAGGTGGAGCCAAACAACAGGCCTGTGTCTTCAACGGGACGTGACGCACTGCTTGACCAGATCCGACAAGGAATCCAGCTGAAAACGGTGAGGAGCCATTTTATCAATGGTGTGTGAGTGTGTGTGTTTAAATGACATTTCTTTTATGATTTTTTTTTAATGTTTAAACCAGCCCTATGGTTCTAGATAAGGTCATCAGTTATTGGAAAGCTAATATTGGTAGCTAATATCAGTTGGTTGAAGGTCACAACCCTGTTGTTGTCGTATCATTTATTTTATTTATGTTTGTGTTAAACAACTGTCAACAAATACAACAAGCTGTTTTGTGGTTATTGTACGAATGCTTGTCGTTGACTACAGGTATCAGATAATGACTCAGGACCGCCCACCCCTGCACAGTCAACAGGGATTGTTGGAGCTCTGATGGAGGTGATGCAGAAGAGGAGCAAAGCCATCCACTCCTCGGGTAAGTGCCTGCATCACACACTCAAATAGGTCACTACCAGAATAAGTCACTACCGAGAGTTATTAAGTGTGCTCATGTCATTTGTTTGGGTCATCAGATGAAGACGAAGATGATGATGAAGACGAAGACTTTGAGGACGATGACGAGTGGGATGATTAATCCCACCCAACGCTAAATCCCACCCAATAGAATAAATGATACTAAATTCTTTAAACCTCCCTGAATTCTACTCCAATTCTGTGCTTTTTTTCTTTCCAAATCGCTGTATATTTTTGTTGCCTTTTTGCTTTTTTAATAATCTGTGCAATACCTCATTTAATCTGTAAAATATTGTCATTTATCCTCTGTACGATAATCTCCTGGAATTACCATGTGACGTTTAATGCCAGGATTCGTGATCTGTTGACCGGAATGTTTGCGTTTCCCGTCGGAGGGGGAAAATGGCGACGGACCGGATGGCCGGTGTCCTCATTAACTGTTGATTAATGATTTAGATAACACTATTTTCATACCCTACTTTTCTGTACTTTCGATTTTCTTATTCAAATCCTAGTTTAGCGTTCTTAGATTTGATAAGAGGTTCTCCTGTCAGATCGCGTATGTCCCTCGTATTGTTTTCCTTGTAAACGTACACCAGGCTGATATATTGAGGCTATATATTTTTGCACGAATAACAAAGGAAATTCACCGCAGGATGACCGAACACTTTAGATTTGATTTCCGCAGCGGTCGGTTTGAAACTACACTCACGTCACGGTTTTGGTATCACTTTATTAACAAGTAAAATAAATACTGTAGATTCAAGCCGGCGAAGTCACGAGTTCAGTTTCGCTTCAGAATGCCGTCAGTTCATAAATATAGAATTTTCATTCACATCAAGAAAACAAAAAAAGCACTTCACAAAAAAAATACTTGTTAGCTTTCAAATGTCGACGCTTGACTGACAACTACAATGACAAAAAAATACAAACCTTTGTGTATAGTTAATGCTGGTTTAACAGTTTTTTGTCTGTCTGAATTAAAGTTGTTGTCCTGTGAGGATAGCACAGCAAAAACTGTAAAATTGACAAATCTTACAAGTGGGTTGGAATGTGGAATGAAAACACTAAATTCTATACTTAAATAAATGGTAATATTTACAATCCTGAGATGTGGTGCTTTATTGCGTCGTCTCTGCTTGCTGGTTTAAACGCGGCCTGAACGTGAAAAGCCGGGGTTGTAATTGTTCCTAATTGATCGTATTGTAAGTTGTAAAGTTTTTCTTTGAAAAAACTTTACGTACGTCATAAGAGCTGTGTAGTGCGTGTTTACCATTACAGAAAAATAATTATTTTGCCACAATGATGACACTTTTAACAGGTTTTACTACAGTTAAAAGTGTTTAAAATCGTTTTTATTCCCATATATATAACCACAGTTTTACTATAAATGGTAAAACTATGGTTGCTATAGCAAAATCGTGGTTAACTTGTGATTACCATAGTTTTAGTATATGGTATATGCTGGTTAATTTTTGTAAGGGTAGATAATGTGCTGATATAATCGCACAAGTTGCAAAGCTACTTTTGCCAGCCAGATTTGATACTGGATGAGAGAGACTTTCACTAGTGTGTGTGTGTGTGTGTGTGTGTGTGTGTGTGTGTGTGTTTGTTATACTGTGATTCATTTTATAAGAGCTGTTTTTTCTCCTCAGGAGTTGCCTGCAAAACAAAACAAATCACTGGTCACGTAAGGTTAAAACACATTTTCTGTTTTCAAGTATAATTGGATTATTTTGGAGATGTGTGCTGTTTATTTGTGGCGTTCGCATAGTTTAGCGGTTCTGCGTTCTGGTGGGTTTTAAAATTAGTGCTTAGAATGGGGTCACTTTAAATGCTGCTCAGAGTTTGTGTGACTAACAGCAATATTTTCATCTGTAACAGATGGTCACAGAAATGAGTCAAATATCACCTGCAGATATTCTGAGTGTAAGTTAATATCTATTTTCCCACAGAAGCTACTAATTAGGATTACGGAGTTATAAATTGCTGACCTTGCTGACATTTGTTCTTTGTAATGGCAAACAAAATTGCAGGTTAATTGAAGGCAAACTGGCATTTCCTAGAACCTTACAGTTGGGAACTGGGGTAAGATGAGGCAAGACATTTTTAACACTGAACCGTTAATGTTTAACCAATGAAAGTGTCTATTTATGACTGTTGATTGCCAGAAATGAGGAGTGCATTTGTTCGGAAACCAATCATTTATTTGAGAACAGAGTGACCTGTATGTTAAAACTCTAGGTAGGACATTGAAGCGATCGTAAAAATGTATGTTTTTGTTCTGGACTTTACATGATGGTAGCATTGTGTTCCAATGCCTGGCTAATGATTTCACCATAACATGAATTATCTGAATCAGAACTCGCACTGAATAATTCAATTCCTGGTAAAAATGGGTAATAATTGCTTAAAGTCTTGCAATCAATTTCCAGGAGACCTGCTTTGTTGGATGGGCCTTGTTCCCAAATGGGAGTTAATACAGGACAAATCAATTACTTTTTTAAACCTCAGAAGGCCTCAGTTATGTGTCTTTGAAAGAGTCATTTTCCCTCAACTGTCTCTCCTACAATTGTAGAAGAACAACAAAGACCCAGGAGATGCTGTAGAAGTTATGAAATGAAAATAGACAACATGGCGTAACACGGTTGCGTTTGGTTAGTAACTGGCCTATGGGTAAGTTGCAATGAATTTAAGCACTGCATTTTTTAAGCTTAAGTTTCTGAACTATTTCCTGGACAAATGTCAAATTTTTTTACCCTTTGAAGTGAAGCTTCTACCACGGATGGACACCAGCAGATCATCACGCATTGACCCCTGGCTGCCCGCCAAGCCGTTGCTGCCATCCCTCCTCCTTAGAGAAGCTGGTTTTATGTTCTCCGCCTGTTTGTCTCCTGTGAGTTTGTAACCATTGTTTGCATTTGCCGTATTTTCTTCCACGCTGTTGTCCAAAGCAGGTTTCTTAACCATTTCAGCTATTTTCCTGGCTGGCACATTCTTGGCACTGTTTGGTTGACTCTCGGGGTGGTTTGGTACGTGAGAAGAAACCGAATTGTGGTTTGATCTTGATGTTAGCATGTTGTCCACGTTCTCCATGGTTTTTATGTGTTCTTTTATGCTTTGCAAGTTGTCTTGTTTTTTCTTTTGTTGTAGACGTCTTTGCCTCTGCCGGTCCTGGTTGCGAGTTAGTATATTGGTTGCACTCATCCTTGGGCCAGGTAAGTCAAATTGGTATCCTAGTTTTAACAAGGTTGTGTTTTCCCTCAGCAGGTTGACCATCTCCATCTCCACTTTACCTCCACAGATGTGCCGCTGGTTGTGGAACCGAAGCTCCACCAGCGTGGTGTTACATTGTAGTGACCTGACCAAAGCCAGGAGGCCTTTGCCTGAAATGTAGTTGGACTCAACGTTAAGCTTGGTGATGGTGTCGTTCTTCTTCAGCATGTTGGCCAAAGCAAGAGCTACTTGATCATCTGCATGAGTGTTGGCAAGGCTGAAGATCTCAACTTGAGTGTTGGAGATCAAGGCATCAGCAAAGCTCACCAGAACCCCTTGGGGGATGTTCTCGATGTTGTTGAGGTTGACGGAACTCACAGAGACATCATTCCTCAAGATCTTCTCCAAGGTCTTGTCAATATCAGTGGGGTTACCGCTTGGTCTTTCTGGTGTAAGTTTCAAGTTTGAGTCAGCATGATGGAGAAGACCTTCACCAATGCCTTTTGGTTTCCATCTACTGTTGACATCACTGTTGAGGTTTGATTGAGACAAGAGTGAGTCCATGAAGTGGTTGTTAGGTCCAGCTTGATTTTTTCCATCATTCTTCTGCTTGTGGTCTCTGTTATGGCAATCTCCCATGTCTTCATTATCAACATGCTCTTCAGTGGCACATTTTTCTTTCTTATCTTTCTGGCTCTCATCCACGCTGTCCTGCGTATCATCACAGCAAGGAAAACAAGGTTGAGCGCTGACAAACCTTAACAACAGCACCAGCAGAAACTGTAAGGATGTTGTTTACTGTAGATTTTACTCTGATGCTGAAATTAAAATTAAGTTGAATTTAAACTGAATTTAATTTAATCATTTAATCGTTTGAAACATGATTGATTTCTGTACTCGCACAAACAGTCGTGGTTGTCAATGTTCTTAAATAACTTTTAATGAACCCCAAATTGAATGCTTACAAACTTTATTGATTTTAATTCTTAAAGATTTTTCCTTTGAGGACAGGTACTGACCCCGGAATATCTGCTCCACATACGCAAGCGTTCAACATTAACTTGTCTTAAAGGTAAGACAATTTTGATTATCTGAATAAACACCAAGGATCTAGAACAACAACCAGAATGCCACCGGTACAATAAATGTCACCCAACTGTGTTATCTGGACCTCGTGTACCTCTAGCGATCTGTTATTCTCACTCTCCCAGAACTTCAGCAGAGCCTCTCGGCAAAACGTTCCCGTTGGACGCTTGGACGTCTGGTCCTCCTGCCTCAGTCCAGCAGGCATCTCATCAGGTTCTATGTCAGCCAGAACCTGTTGCAGCTCTTGGATCTCCTCGCAGGTTAAGGTGGCCAAAAGTTCATCTTCATCGATGTCCTCGTACCTCCCAGGCTCTTTTTGGAACCCGAAGTTGCTCATGCTTGTTATGCTAAGCTGTGTTTCTAAGTATGGACTCTTACTCACTTCATCAATACTTATATGTCAGATTAGTGCCCTGTGAGGGCGGGTGAATTTGTGTCGGACGGTTGTTGAGGCGATACTGGTAATCTAATCTGGAAAACTAGTTGAGGAACCTGAGGGGTGGAAAATGCAAAATGAAATGATGAGGTATTGCATCTCCATGGGGACTAGATCAGTTTCTATGAAAAAGTGCAGGTTTATTTTGTGGTTGTTTTGAGACCAGCTAGCAACAGTTGGCTGGAGATCAGACGTACGAAGCGACCCTTAGGGAAGACAAATCCTGTCGGTGTGGAAAGTGTTGCATAATGAAGGTTAATAGAAACATTATGGAATTAAATTAATGCCACATATTCATGAACATATAAATATTTATATGAAATACAAGCACATGAATGGGCACTTGATGTGACAAGTCCACATTTATACCACAGTTGTTCATGGGCCAATTGGTGTAAACAAACTATTTCTAATATATTTAAAATTTTCAATTGTTATCGAGGCAACTACTTTCTAATATCTTTTTCTTCTTTCTATTCTTTTTTTTATTTTTTTTTACCAGTGTTGATTTTAGTTTTTTTAAATACATTAATAACGTTTCGCTTTCTTTGCAGATTGAACCCTAATATTTAAACAAATCATTCGTCATTTGTTACAACAACACAAACTGCAAACAGTTTCTGACCTTTAAAATCATTTATTGACACAATCCGATATATTATGCAGGTTCTGTTAAACAGAACCGAATGTTGCACTGTCATTATACTAACATTTTACACTTATCGCAATCGTTCCTATCAGACGAAATTATCAATGTACTGTACGGACACTGATAAAACGTGTCATACAATAAAATAACATGTCTAATGATTCTCAAAGCTGTCTGTTTATCACAAGGTTACTGGGTGGTTAAATTGTGATAATGCACAAGTCAAAGTTTGTCTCCGACAAGTTACTTGTTGATATTAATGGGACGTAAAGCTATAAATAGATATGACCTGCTTTAATAACTTATGACACCGTTATTCGGGTCGCTCCAGGACCACATAAATGTGATGTGTAATCAAATGTGCAATGTCACACAGACACAATAAACTCTTGCTTGTGTGTTTTATGACTGTTATATCACAATTTAACACCAAACAAGCAGGACATATTGGTTAAACACTCTGGGAGAAAATCTGACATCAGTACTTTTTTTATTTTTATCTGCTGTAAACGTGTTTTGGCGACATTTAAAACAGAACAGCATTTATTACACGTTTAATAGCACCGGGAAATTGTTTTGGAGGCAGAGTTTGTTAAACAGACATCAAGTTTACATTGAAGTTGAATAAAATGGTGAAACCTCTGGTCGTATCAACCGTTTAATAACACAATCGTCTCTCCCAAGCCAGCTTGAAATTATTACATGTGTTTTGCTGCCTTAAAGGCTCAGAAAAAAGGTTTAATGTGTGCATGGTTTGTTGTATTTTATATTGTGACCTGAAGTTGTGGGCGGAGCTTATCCTTTTGTTTTTAATTGGCCAATGACCATTGGTTTGTTGGTAAATTTATTATAAGCAGGTGATAAAGGGGAGGGGCAATATTACTCCAGACGCATTCTGAGTGGACACAATTTGTGTAGTGCAGGATGAGGTCAATATTTTGGTCTTTGTTTTTACAGAAGACAAATAATGTGGATTGTATATGCAATTATGTATTATTTAATTGTAAAAAACTATTTAGTATCTTTAGAAAAGAGCACAACTCAATACATAACTTTTCCATAAAGGTCATATTCTTTGTACATCAGATAACTTTTCAGCCCAGGTGGAAAGGGGCCGGAGTGTATAAACTCTGGGTCTCCCAGCCTGGATGGGGTCATCTCTCTCCTGATGAGAAGTCTGCAGAGATGTTTCAGTGGACGAGGGTTTCCTGGCAAATTCAAAGATCCACAAAAACTTGGTTTGTATTTCTGTAAGATTTTGTTTTCTTAATGGCTCAAACAATCAGTGTATTCCTGATTCTGAAAGCTGTTGTTGTTTTAACTCACCTAAAATGTCTGAAATTTCTGCCCACTCTTTGTGCGTCTTTAGAAGCATCTTCAGCTTCGAGCAGACGGGAACGTGGCCGACGTAATCCAGGAGAACTCGCACAGCTCTTGCTGAGAACTGAACTACCCACGAGACGCTGATGAAATCGCAGAACTACATACAAGAGATGACAGAAAGAGGTGAGGATGTATAGACCACAAGGTTCTTTAAACATCATTATAGTTGCTCTGTTTCATAACCCAGGAAGCTGCCCTAGAACTCAAGGTTGCAGCCTACATAGGGAGATTACTAGGTTTTGGAACGGAGCCATTTTGTAGGTGGTGAACTCACTGGGATCTTCTCACTTGGAGGTAAAGAGTAGTGACCCCACGTTAAATCATGAGAGCAACAGAAGCATTTATCTGCATCGTAACCGCTGTTTAGTAGCAGTCGCATCATCATCTCATCTTTCAGACAGTATTGTAGTGCGGTAGGGAACACTGTGTCATTGACCACTGTGAAGTAACAGTTCACATCCACTTGCTTGGCCAGGAGAACCTTGACAATCTCGTACCTCCCGCCTCTGACTGCCACCAGGAGGCAGTTTAGAGGATCCAGGTCAGTTCTAGCTCCAGCGTTCAGCAACATCTCGGTGCAGGTCACGTCTCCATTGGAGACGGCGAAGAACAGGGCAGTGCGTCTCATGTCCCCGTAGTTGTCCGAGATGTGCGTGTCCAGAAGAGCATTGACGTCAAAGCCTATGTTCACCAGGAACTCCAGGCAGTGAATGTGGCCTCCGTCAGCAGCTGAGTGAATGGGGCTCTGGCCTGTGAGATGGAGCGCTGCTCTTGTGGTCACAGCGATTAGCATTCTTAGCGCTCTGAAAAGCGATCGTACCAGATGTGAGCGATGCTAGCCTGTGCAAAACTTGAACTTTTCATGCTGGTGGAATGGGGAACCTCGTTCATAGAAGACCAGTCTCCTGAAGAGGTTAGCTACAACGCTAGTCAAACACACCTAAGCCAGCTAATCAAGATTACTAGAAGTAATCAAATTTGTTTTTTCTTGGGGTTGGGGCTAAAATATGTAGGACATTGGTCCTCCATGAACAAGGTTCCCTTGGCATACTGCCTTACAGTGAAATATAGATGTTGTTTAGGTCTCATAAATGTGAAAGGAAGCTGCAAGATTAATCGTGTCTGCAGCAATGTCTAATTTTGTTATATATATGATAATATATTTGCATTCTTAAACTTACAGGTAATGCCCTTCATAAGATGCCCGGTGGATTGGAAGCCGTGAGGAAAGATTAGCCACATTGGGATCAGCCCCATGTTGGAGCAGAAGCTCAATGCAGTCAGGATTGCCACAACCAGCGGCGTCATACAGGACGCTGTCTCCGTTCGGCGCCTGAGCGTTCACGTCGCCACCTGTTAGTGTGGATGACATCACTGTGCTAGTTTACTGGTTTGTTTTTAGCGAAGAGTGTCTGATGTGTTACCGTAATGAATGAGGATGTCCACCGCTTCTGCTCGGCCGTATTCTGCAGCAATTGCCATGGGCGTCATTCCGTTGTGGTCTAGCTCGGATACGTTACCCCCGTGTTGCAACAGCAGCTGCAGGATATCAGTGTAGCCTTTCTTGGAGGCCTCGTGGATGGCCGTCCACTCTTGCATCTGGCAGACTTGGTTCACAGATGCTCCTCGTGACAGAAGCGTAAAAGCGATTTCAAATGAGTCTGTTCTTACGGCTGTAGCACAAGACATTTTGGAACTTGTATTGAAAGTTTTAACTTTAATATAGATTCTCATGAGTGACCAATTGGAAGTAATTCTAGGTTAAGGTACCCAGTAACAAAGGAGATTCGTTCTTGTTGTTGGTTCTGTTGGGTGAAGCCCCGTGTTCCAGCAAAGTTCTCACGATCTCCACCAGACCAGCTTGAGTAGCCAAAATCAACGCTGTCTCTCCGTCCGCTGTTTGTTTCTCTAAACCTAATCTGTAAGAAGCTTTTATTCAACAGAACTACTGAGCTTCTGAAATCATGAACTTAAAGGAACAGTTCCCCCAAAACTAATTATTTATTCACCCTCATATCTTCTAAACCCAAGATTCTTCTACTCTGTTTCAAGTGAATGTAAGTGAATGTGGACTTGTTAAAATTGTAACAAGAATATGGACGTTTTAAATTAAATATGGAGTTGTTAATATCACAAAAATATGAGTCTGTACCTCATCAATTAAATTGAACAAACAATATTCTGTTAAAGTTTCACTTTGACTTTGATTCAACGCTACAAGATTATATGACTTTAAAAGCATTTAGTCATTTTTATGATAATTGTTTAGTTCTTTGGATATGTTTGTTTAGTTTTGTTTGTTTTTAGTCCCATTTCCCATTCACTTTCATTGTTCAGTCACAGATTTGAAACAAATACAGGATGAGTAAATGATGACAGAACTGTTATTTTGGGGTGAACTATTCCTTTAACAAAAAAACAAAACCAACAATTTTTTGATGCCAGTATTCCTATCATTTCATAAGTGTGACTAAACAAACAAACAAAATGTTTGCAAGTTCGTTTGCAAGCTACAGTGGTGGACGTCTGTCCTGCCTCACCGTATATGACCATCTCCAGCACCTGTACGGACTGCTGGACAGCAGCTCTGTGGAGAGGGTACCATCCTCTGGTGTCCACCTCAGTAAATGCGGCAGGAAAATCTGACAGCCTCTCCAGAGCAAACAGATCTCCTGCGGTGCCAGAAGATACAAAACATCTGCATGTTGTCTAATTGTCTTAATTTATTACAGAACTTGTGAAGAAAACTTCACCTCGGAAAATTGCATCCAAGATCTTCTGGTGTTCCACACTGGATTTGTTTGCAGGACACAAAACATCATAATAGGTATTAACTCGTGTTTATTTTAAAGGTTATGTCTGATTTATTTTGTATATGCAACTTCATATATAATTTTATACAATCTATAACTGATAACTTATCTAACCATCACACCTTCCGAGGGACGTGATGTTTCTACGAGATTCTTGAATGCTCAGCTGGATAGCAGCGTTTAGAAGATCATCTTCATCTTCCAGGTCTTCTGACGGATCCATCCTTCTCAAGGTAAATTCACCGTTTAAGGTCTGAAGACTATTGCTGTAAAAAGACTAATTTATTCTAATTGGTTTCACTCAACTCGCATAACAACATGTTTACATGGACAAAAGTCTTTGAAATCAAATGTACAGAAACTTCTTGGAATTCATTAATGTGACACAGTGCCCTCAGAATAGCACATTTAAGGCGACCGGACAGATAATTCTGCTGAAGATAAGAACAACTGGCTGTGTTTTCACGGAAACAGCGAGGCGTTTAAATGTTTACGGTTCTTACAGGAGAACTGTCAGTGAACAACAGAGATTTCGACATTTATACACATGTTTCAGGGAAATGTTATACTAGGGCATGCAAGCCTTCCACTAAATTGTTCACACTTCACTGAACGGTAAACAAAGACTCTAATCTCACCTTGTGAAACACAGTTCCAGTGAAATCACGGGTCTTGTGCTGCTGTGCCAGTAGTTTTAGCTGCACGCAGCCGAACTTGAGGGCCGGCACTTCCAAGCCAAAAACGGCAACGGGCACGTCTAATTTTGGCTGTCACCTGCTCTGGTCTGTGCAGTGCACACCAGTATAGTCAGATGTTACTAACATGACCTCATTTTTGACTTGTAATGTTTATGGTTATGTGCAGCAGTTATGTTTTTAGAAGGACTGTGCAAATTAGCACCAGATACGACTTAACTAATTTGTTCATAATATTTTTTTTAATTACCTGTTTATGGTAACACCAATGCATATGCATGCAAATGCAATAATTTTGCTGTTTTTTTAAAGTAGTTTTATGCAGAGTCTTTGTGCAGAGTTTATAGCCTTCTATAAATGTGCTGTAATTGACTTATGACTTGTGTTGAATGCTGTATGTACAGTACAGTAATCATTTTGCAATGGGTGGAACTCCCAGATTCCCTGAGGAACTGTGACTTTGTCCTAAATAATTACCTGGAAAACTGGAGAGGAAGTCTTGGGAAAAGTCTTGCACTGATTTGGAAAGTCTTGAATAAATGTTTCAGTTGTAAATGTTTAATCTTTAACAGGTCAGGTCAGTTCGTTTTGTGCCTGAAGATAAATGGGACGTTCGGTTTGGAATATTTAATAAGCACAAATGTAAACCTAGAGATGTTTATAACTATTTGGCCTCAGAAATGCACAAATGGTTGATGTATTAAATGACTGCAAGTATGAAAATAAAGTAAAAGACATTGTCTCAATCTATCAAAGACCAATTCTTGAAACAAAGAATTCATGACAGCACTGCAGGCTAAACAGTGATACATTGCAATCCTGTATCTTATAAACACCTGTATAATATAATTCCTTGTACAGCAGGAAATTCCTAATGGGAAGTGGAAAGAATCCATAATTCTGGCATCACTTAGTCTTCTATTGTCATGTGACCTCCAGACAAGGTGCTCTGTGTCTCTAGACATTTGCATCACAGCTGTTGTTTCTTCTCATGTGTATTTGGTCATTTTGTAACTGTGAGCAGCAGTTTAAAGGGTTTTTCATTTGTTGACCCAGATTGAAACTCTGTTATGTTTACACTGGATAAGCAAATGAATACATTAATGTGCAACTGACTGCATGAACCCACTGAACTCGCCTAAGACGGCCAATGAAAACAAAGAAATATTCACTATATTGAAACTACACTCAGTTCAGTTCAAACCACACACAGTCAGTTTTTGGGGGTTGTTCTAGATTCTCACTGTCAATTGTAGTGCCCGCATGTGCCGTCTGATAAGACCTCATTCTTACCACCAGAGCAAAAATAGGGTACGTTGACAAATGCGATAAACTCTACTCTTGATTTTAAAGTGTTGGGTTACCCTGGTGAAAAGACCGGCTTGAACTTCCAAGCTGGGTCAAACCAGTTCATGATGGTTTGGTGAAGTGTGGTTGATGAAACTAGCGTGATAAACTAGCGTAAGCTTTTTAGAGAAGCTGATTGGTCAGTAAGTCTTGCTTTTTAACATAGTTAATAAGATTTGGTTGGGACATCAGAAGGCCTGTGAAGTATTTTGCCTCATAATTCACAACAATGTGATTCTGCACAGTTTAAATCCAGTCTCCACTAACTAATCCACACCAAGATAAAATCTATTGTTTCTAGAGAGTAAGTGTCAGTCCTGATTTAAGACTCGCTCAGACCTGCCTGCATGACACACATTTGTGACCATTGTTCTAGAAATATCATTGTTTTCCTCCAAGGTTTCCATTATCTCAGATAATAACTTGATAAATCAGCTTTAAATCAATGTGAAAATGTCTGATTCATAATAATGTCTCTATATCTGCCCGCAGAATTAAATATCACTGACTAATCTTGAAGAGATCATTGTAAAGTAAGTACAGCATTATCTTATTCGTTTTTACATTTGTTTTCATCGTTTCAGAGAAGAGAGATGTTTACAAACTGTGTGTATTGTCAATGAAATACCATGTTAGTAGATGCAGGTTTCTATTATAGCCACTTTTGAGCAACACACACATGCATTAAATACTTTATGTACATTATGCATGCGAGATCATTGAGTTTGTGCATTAATTATATATAGTTAGATATATTAGATAGATATATTAGATATATGAGTTGGTTATACAGAGTTGGTTATACAGAGTTGGTTATACAGGTTAGTTATGTTAGTAAATACAGAGTTAGTTATGTTAGTAAATACAGAGTTAGTTATGTTAGTTAGTTATATTAGTTATACAGAGTTGGTTATATTAGTTGGTTATATTAATTGGTTATGTTAGTTATACAGAGTTGGTTATGTTAGTTATACAGAGTTGGTTATGTTAGTTGGTTATATTAATTGGTTATGTTAGTTATACAGAGTTGGTTATGTTAGTTATACAGAGTTGGTTATGTTAGTTATGTTAGTTAGTTATATTAGTTGGTTATATTAGTTGGTTATGTTAGTTATACAGAGTTGGTTATGTTAGTTATACAGAGTTGGTTATGTTAGTTAGTTATATTAGTTAGTTATGTTAGTTATACAGAGTCTGTTTTGTTCATTTGATTCGGTAAAACGATTCACTTGAACGGTTCGTTGTAATGAATCGGTTTACAACAGGATTCACTTCTATACGTTTATAATGCACGTGCGTCTAGTTGATATTTTGTTGTTGTGGGTATTACGGGACTCAAATGTTGTCGCTCAATACAACAGGATGAATGTTATGATAACAAACATTGTTTAATAACATACAAACACTTCCGGTGATTTAAAGCGGATCAGACTCGTGTTGTTGTAAGATGGTTGCCATGGCAGCGGCCAAACACCGCAGTCGCCGCACTAGCGCCGTAACTACTAACTAACCTACTAACTAACCTACTAACTAACTAACTTAACTAACTAACCTCACGTTAACTTGCTTGTGGTTTAAAGTGTGAAGTCGTGCTGTCAGACATCTGCGATGTCAGAGCAGGAAAGTCAGCGGGGTTTCACCGCCGTGCGAGTCCCGACCCAGGATGCCCGTCAAACCGAGGATGAGGAAGATGAAGAGGCTGAATTCGGGCAGGAGATGAAGTCTGAGCTCGGCGCGTCCGCGGACGCGATTTTACATGAAGAAAACATCGCGGATTCAGCTGCTCACGACGATACAAACCCCGAAACCGAGATGGTTGACGTGGGAAACTCGACAGCAACGGGTGACCCGCGATTTCAGCAGCTTCATGCACGTTTATAACTCATATATCTAATATATCTAAATACGGTTTGCGTCAAAATAACGGGACAGAAGTAAACTATTAACATCTAATACGGTCACCATAGCAACGTCGTTTGTTCTCCCAGCAGCAATGAATGAATGAATGAATGAATGAATGTTGCGTCTTTATCTCTTAATCTTTTGCGTGTTTGTTGTTCATTGTACTTCCTGCTCCTCCAGTTAAGATCCTTCTAATGCCGGAGCGGCACATGATAACGGTGGCCTTCACGATCGGCTCCACCGTCCAGGACGTGAAGAAACACTTCGCCTTTGAGCTCCGGGTACCGGCTGACGTCATGCGGATCACTTTAGATGGTAAGACTCGACGTGAGGCCAACGTCAATTCATGCGTAAGATGTCGTCATAAGAGCGCTTCCCAAAGCCACGCCTCCCCCAAAACGCATGAACGCATGCATGGTTTGACAGGCACGACTGTGACTTTCACAGAAGGTGTACATGTGTAGAAAGATGCCATCAGAAGAGATATCTTTTGTTAAAAAAAAAAATAGTATCCGGAATAAAAATTCGCATCCCATGCTTTTAAATTTTCCATGATTTGTCTAGAAAAAAGCGTTGATGATGACCAAACGCTGATGGACATCGGCGTGCAGCCACACGGGACGGTCCAGTTTGAGATGAGCTCGTCGGACCCTGAGAATTACCCCATGAGACCAGTCAAACCACAGCAGGAGTACAACATGCCCGATGTCATCACCGTTCGGGTCCAAACGGGTACCAGCCAAACTGCAGCTGATTGGATGAAAAAAGGCGGTATGTTTACCATTGCTGACTGGTATGTTTCTTACAGACGCAGGCGCGTATCAGGATGTGGTTGTGGAGATTGAAAGGGCCACTCGAGGGAAGGCGTTTCTCGGGGGTTACCGTCACAAAGTCACCAAGGCTGAGTTTCACCACGCGGCCGTTCAGACCGTACCCAAGAAGAGGCCTGACAAAGGAATAGAGACCTTCAGCAGGGATACACAGGTGCGCATAGACCCGTACGATTACGAACTGGACAGGAAGTCCGTTTCACACTGTTAAAGTCACCTTGAAATGAAAGCTTCAAGTCTTTTTTCCTGTGGTGACGCATGTCTTTTTCCCATTCCGGCTTCTGGAATGGGAAAAAATGTAGGACTTTGGGAATTCATCCATTGGAAGTTAATTGGATCGTATTGGGGTAGAATAATTTAATGCAAATTACTTTTAACTTGTAAACTAACTAAACTTTAACTTGGATTTGTGCTCTCAGCTCCTTAATTTCTGACACTGTTTGGCTAATAACTCACCATTAGCGTAGCTGCATAAACGTCGCACAACTAAGAAGTGTTTTACTAACTCCGTAGTGTGAGATTCATGTCTTTTTCTCGACTTTGCCACAGACGGTGGAGCTGCGGAGCCGGGCACAGCAGTGCTCCAAGAACGCCGCGACTCAGATGACCAAAATCGGCTGCTACATCTCCAACTCGGAGGACAAACTGATCACGCCAGGGACGTACATCACCGCAGACGAGTATCACAGCGAGAGGCTGAGAGCTGTATGTGTGTTAGAATGACAAGATGTTTCTGTTAGCTGCTGCATGTGTCGTTTTGGACAAACGGCTGTACGTGTTTCTTCTCAGGTCATTACGCTACAGACTCACGTCAGGCGCTGGCTGGCTCAGCGGTTCACGGACAGCTTGAGACAGGCGAAGGAGCTGCGCCTGGCTTGGCTGGAAAATGAAAAGAAAAGGAAAAAAGATGAGAAAGATCAACAGATCAGAGATGAATATAACCGCAGGATGAACCCAGAGAGAAAGGAAGACTTTGATCTGCTTTATAGTGCTATGAAAAGTGAGCGTCTGTGTGTCTGTCCGTGTGTGTCTATGTATTTGTGTGTGTGTTGGTAAACTGAGCAGGTTTGTTGTGTGTTTTCGAGATTTTATAAGTCTGTGCATTTGTCCTGTTGAATATATTAATGTTTGTATTGATATGGAGATGTGGGTTAAAATGTATGCAATGAATTTGGTGTATATATGTATATAATCTCTGCTTGTGTCAGAATGGAGAATTGAGGAAGTGGACTGCATCAATGCCAGCGTATCAGGTCCGGAGAGGAAGGCGGCCCTGTGTGCTCTGCTGGAGCAAGAGACCCAGTTCATCTCCTCCATTGAGCGCCACAGAACCGCCGCGGTCCAGAGGAACCAGGATAAAGCCATTCAAACCTTCCTCAACAAGGTGGCGATCTTTGCTGTTGAGTTATATTGTGTTAAATCAATACGTTTGTTTATCTAACGTGCAGAAATGCCCAGTTCACAATTATGAGTTGTTAAAGTTACTAGGAAAGTTCTAGGAATCTTAAAAATGTGTTTTTTTAGATGTTATATTAACAGTGTTGCTTTGTTACCAGAATGTTCTGTAACATTTTGAAAACAACATTTTTGATGTACAATAAGAAATTCAACTAACATAGAACAAGAACATTTTAGAGAATGTTAACCAAGGTTCTGTGAACGTTCTCTATACTTCCTTATATTTCTACAATATTATGATTTAATGAAATGTTGAAGTTAAGATGAAAGTAAGAAGCTGGTGTTTTTGCAGCCAAGAAACTCCCACTTAGACAGGAAGAGCCACGAACAGGCCGTTGGCGTGGCGTCTGGGACTGAGATTAACATTTTAAAGCTTAGCCTAGGTTGGTGTTTTGAAGTCCTGTAGAGTGCTGATTCAACCCACAGTTGGTCTGAGACTTCTCAGTCTTGAGCTGAGTATTTAACCTTGTGTTGCTCCATTAAAAACGTCCCTGTGATTAAAATTCATTGAACTTCTCTTTTGAAGAGGCTGATAACTTGCTGATAACAAACTAGTTCAAAAGTGAGTCCGATAGCGTACAAGCTTTTATTGTTGCACTTGAGTTTCCCTGGTGATTCTCTGTGTTTGTTACTTTTAAATGTCTTGCTTTTAAATGGTTTTAAACATAATAACTCTTAATCTTCCATTGTGGTTCTTCTCCTCAGTGCGCGCAGCCAAAGAAATGGCGAGCGTTCGACGGGAAAGTGACCGAGATGGACACGCAATTCACCATCAGGGCCAAAGAGCTGCGAGACCTGTACAACAGCATCACCCAGACACAGTTCACCAGAGACGAACGTTTAGATGTGCTGCTCACCCTCAAACACACTGTGAAGGTCTGTCAGGTCTAGACCTCCGGCCCACCGGCACTATAATACTGTGTTACTCTAGTGACACCAAACAAAACCTCCTTGCATGTAATTGGTTGACCAAACAGATGGTCCCGCCCCAAGTCCATGGGATTGGTTAAATGTAACTAGTTGCTGTTGGGTGACTACTGCTGGTGTTTTTTTTTGTTGTTTTTTGCTTTTGGCATTTTTTTTAATAGGTAGCTCTGCAAATAAACTTTCTTAAGATATTTAGGTATTTTTATCTTCTTAGGCTTGATATTTTACCTAATATAATGTTAGTGACATAATGTCGCTGTATTTATGAACAGGAACCAAAATGCAAGCTGACACAGGATATAGTTGACCTGATTGACCGGGAGGTGGATTTGATGATGAGGGGGGTGAAGAAGAAAAACTTGGAGGGGTTGAGGAAGAGGATTTCCACCCTCTTCCTCCAGTATATCAAAACCCCTGCGTTCAACCCTCAGGTATCCAAACTGCTGAAGGTATGCAGCTCTGTAAAATTTACTTGACAGAAAATGTTTTTTTTACAGTTTTTGGCCGCTTGTAAGAAAGAAACTCTTTGTGATTCTTTACATTCTCAGTTGTTTAGATGGAATAAGTCTTAATGAAATGTATACAAGTCTCGCAACCAGTGAGAAGTGATTTCTTCCTCAGTGTTGTCCTGCAGTGCAGAGCAACTTTATAAAGTTTTGGTTGTTTATTTCGTACTTTCAAAGCAACTCTTCATCTCCACAGGTGTCTCAGGATCCCACTGATCTCAAAAACATCTTTTTGTGTCACGGCTGTAATGAATACCAGACATCCTCTGACTTTGCCCTGAAGACCAACACGTCAGCGGTGGGCCTCTGTCGCCGCTGTACGGAGTTGGACAACGAAGCCCGGCGCCGAGAAGACCTGTCCTTCTACAAGAACATTCTCAGACAACTGCGTGAAACTGAGGCCGAGTTGAGCCCTGAATCCAAAATCACCTATTTGCTCCAGGTACAGTTTTTGCATGTGGCCATTTGAATAAATATCTGTGAGGTAAAATTTTTTTAAATGATGTTTAAGAAGCAATAAAACAACATTTTCAACTTGACAATGTTAAATTGTGTCAAATGGGCCACAATTGTTTTTGATGTCACTGCACTGTGATGTCATGTCTAACATCGGGTTGGTCTAGTCGCCTCGACGTGAAGATTTTGTCTCATTTTAGGATCAGGACCTGCGGTACCTGGTAGACGTGCTGTGGGGGGCTCAGTCGGCTCTGAGTGGGTGCAAAGACCTCCACGAACTGCTGCTGGTTCGGTGGGAGAAACATCTGGACTGGAGCCCCTGGAACTGCATCCTTCTAACAGAGGAGGAAGCAGATGCGCACCTCAAAGTGGAGAACATCAAGAAGGTACTTCAGCCACAACTCATGAACTCTTGAAGGTCTTCCACACAGAAACATGAAGACATTAAGGAACATCCTAAACATTGTATAAGCAGCCATTGAACTGTTCATTTGTACATTTTAGCTGCTCAGACGTTCATCAAAAGATTCTTTATCTATAATAAAGTTTTATTATGCAGTTTTATTTACAGTGTCTTAAATTAAAACTGTTTTAAAACTGTGAAGACGAGATGTTTAGATGTTTAGATCTTCCTTAATGATCTGTGACTCGGCTCTTATGATGATGGTGTTTAAATGTAGATGAGTTAAAACACATTTGTCTTGTCAGCGGCTAAAGGAAACGTCTGTTTTTCCTCACAGTCATACGACACGGTGGTTATCCGTAACGTCAAGCAGAAACACGCGCTGGCCAGGAAGTACTTTTCCCGGATACCTGCGATGGCCGAATGTCTACACGACCACGAGGTTCAGCCCGCTGCCCTCGGCAACCTACTGGTCTCCAAGCCCATCACCAAGGCGACAACGTAGTATCACTAAGAGGCTACCCACAATCCTGCAGGTGCTCTGAGACCCCTATAAATTTTTCCTGTTTGCGTATAGCCAAAACATCCATCTTTGCTTTGGTCCTGTATGGATTGCATTGCTTTAAGGTACTGTGTTTGTCTTTCAAGAATTTATTCAAACCGAATGTTAAATTTTATTAATTAAAATCAGAACTTGCATTTGTCTCCTTCTGTATTGTGCAGTTAAAAGTGGAAATTAAATATTTGATTCTCTCAGAATTTTTTCTCTTTTCATTAACATCGTTCATTAATGCTAATGAACTTTCCTCAGTCTGTAACTAAAGCAGTTTAGTTATATCAGTTCAGATATTTCACTCTGATTGATTTCAAAGTCAAGAAAGAACAGACTGCTACTATGCTGCAATAAAAGCAGCGCTAATGTTATGCCAGTGAAGATATTTATATAGAAAAGCAATGCAACTGTGAAATCAGACAGGTAATAAACATAGATTATCCCACTGTGATTACCCAATCAATCTTTAAATCCCTAATGCCACACAAGCGTGTATTCAATGCCATTCAATGCACTTCTGTTAACTAAAACAGTTTTAATTAGCCCTCGCAAATGATATATAGCCCTGCTTCTAATCAGAAGGTGAACCGTCTGAGATATGCAATTACAAGAAAAGGTCAAGACTCTTTGTGGTTCCTTCCGAGCAAACGCCAGCGAGACCACAGGCTCCCCACGACTGACGTCTGAAAAGCCTCTAGACTTCCGATAAAGCGCAGGAGGGATTGAGTTTTAATTCTGTTACATCACTTACTAAGAGGATTTTAATGAATTACATCGTAATATCGTGTGAGGAACATTTCATGATATGGAACCGAGCCAAACTCCTGAGTTACACAGAATGGAAAAAATGGGAAACGGGAGCAATTCAGTGGGATTAAATGGGAAGTGACACGCAGGGCGGGAACCACAAAAGAAATAATCAAACTTTCATTGCAGGTTTCCGTGTCTTTAAATTTGTAACTGCCGCTATAATCCTTTAAATCCGTTAAAACAATTGGTTTGCCGGAACAAACCAGTTTAGTGTGATGGAAAAACATGAGGAACCTGACGTGAGGGATTTTGGAGTTATTGTTTGATCTTTTCCTACAAGTCATCCGTTTATGAATGTGTTTATTATGCATTATTTTCCACATTGTTTTAGCACCGGTATTGTGTAATATTTCATAATCTTTGGACGGTAAGAAACACTTCAACCTTTATTATTCTGATAACATTGGTACTGTGTAATATCTGATATAATGAAGCGAAAAGCTGTTGTGTTGCTTGGGATTAATATGTAATGGCACAGAATGAAGTGAGAAGCTTGTAAAAAAACAAGATGAGTCAAGTTATCCAATGATGTTTCAAGGAATCGCTGTTCTAGGTTTCAGATCCATGGGAATTCTGACAATAGTGACGATTGTAAAAGGGACACAACAGGCCGGCTGTAGACCAACCATGACTTTTCCATTAAGTCCTCACTGGTTTTCCGTTGAAATATTTTGGCTCATGTGGTTTGCAAATGCGACACACAATGTATCATGTATGTAACCAATTGTATGGGAGGGCAAAGGTTATAAATAAACCTTTTGATGGTTGTTAAACTCTAACTCGGCTATTAATTTATGACGAATGGGAATATTGGTGTGTGCAAATTCTTTTCAATGTCTGTATCAATGGATTGAATTAAATTTTGTCAGTGTTAAGAAGCAAAGGAGCACATGGCCTTAAAGTGAACAAACAGCAACTAAAAGCCATGTTATTGTATAAATTATATGTAAATTTATATATAGTACCTTATATAGTCTGTTTACTAAAAAATTTCGTGTTCATTTTAATCTGCCATTTTTCTTTAGTCTTCATAATAACTTTCTCCGAGATTCTCCTAACTTTCTCCTAACTCTCATTCCTTGGAAACAAACCCTGGTGAGGATTATGGCCTGCTGGGTGATTTCCTAGAGGTTGTGTTTATAAATGTTCACAGGTTGTTGTTTAACAGACCCCCGCGCTGCCACAGATTTGGGCCCTAAAATGGAAACGCTTCTTGACGTTTGATCTTAGGGGGGAAAAAAGGGATGAGTTCCAGGTCACTGTCTGTCGCAACGTATCGTGTCAATGGGTTTATGTGTGTAACTGTCTTGTTTTTATAACCTAATATGCAAATTTGTTGTTAACTAAGGTGTAAATATAAATGGATGGTGTCCAGCGGGATTTACACGAACTGGAGGGAGTCCAATCTTAAAGCTTAATCTCCACGGTCGTAAGACTTTATGACATGCCCGAAATGGACCAGTAAGCGTGGATGCGGACGGGAAAAGGGCAAAGATTAATCGGCGTCAGACTATTTAAAGCAAACCAGAAGACAAAGTCCTGAAGTTGCCCCTGTAGCGGCCACAAGATGAGGAAGCTCAGATGTTCCTGGAGCTGCGTGAAACCTCTGGTTATTGTCCTCACGCCGCTCTCGTTGCTACCGCTGCCGCTGGTCATCAAGACGAAGGTCAGACGCGCTGCAGCCACACGCCCGTTCGTCGCATCCCGTTCGTCGCATCCCGTTCACACGTGCGGGCTTCATAAACCCAATTGAGCTTTTGATTTAAGCGAGATGTGAATGAGAACGATGCGAAAATGAACGTTCAAGTGATGTGATGATCGCTATTAACTTTCTTTGCTCTTGGGCGTTTAAAGAAGATGGTTAATAAATAGTCGTTTTAAAAGTTTCTAAAAACGCATTGAAACGATTTGAAGCATTTTATATTCAATTGTTGCATATTTAATATTTATATATAAATTCTGTATCTACTTTTTGCTTTGAAATCACAAACATTTGTAACAAAATGCATGTTGATGGGCAATTGCGAGAGAGATTTTAATCTTTAAGTCATTGATTTTTCACTTTTCCTGAATGATTTCATCTGGGAAAAAAAGTAATTTAATGGGATTTAATGTCCAACAGGAAGCGGAATGCGCGTTTATCCTGATCCTGATGGCCGTGTACTGGATGACGGAGGTCTTGCCTCTGTCTGTAACAGCTCTGCTGCCCGCTCTGCTTTTCCCTCTGTTTGGGATCATGAAGTCCTCCCAGGTACCCTCACCTGAACCCGTTATCCTTGGACAACAATTCCTGAAAGTAGCGTTTCTGCAAAACAAGGGACTTCATTCGACACTTTGATATCTTTAGGTGGCCTCGGTGTATTTCAAAGACTTCCATCTTCTGTTGCTGGGGGTCATCTGTCTAGCAACAGCGATAGAGAAGTGGGGTCTTCATCGCAGGATTGCTCTGAGATTGGTGACCGCAGTTGGAGTCAACCCCGGCATGTAAGATCTACAGCTGTTACGATGTTGGGAACCCCTGAAAACGAGGAATTGTCTGTGTTTGGATGAATAAGGACGTTCTTGTATTTGACGTATTGCTTGCGTGTACGTGTACGTGTACGTGTGTTTAACAGGTTGATGTTGGGATTTATGGTCGGTTGCGCGTTTCTCTCCATGTGGCTCAGCAACACCTCGACTGTGGCGATGGTGATGCCCATTGTGGAAGCTGTGATACAGCAGGTTTTGAACGCAGGAGAAGAGCCCACCAAAGACCACAAGGGGGCGTTGAACGGCATCTCCAACCCTGCGCTTCAGCTTGAAGGTAAGTAAGTGTACCGCAGCTTCATCCATTGAAGTTTGAGATCAAGCTTATCTTACGTGTAACATTAACATATTAAATTATTTTGCAGATATTGAGGCCCAGTGTGACCAATCTGAGAAGATGAAAAGGTGACCACAGATCCAATTCCAAACATTTAGTCCTAACTATCCCTGAAGGTTTAAGGTTAAATGTTTTGGTCAACTTTTGTTGTAGCATTGAAGCAGGAGTTGTGAAGCCAGTGCAGGCGACAACTGAGGAACCTGAAACGAAGGTGAGTAAAACACACACACATTTAAAAGCAAGAATTCACACAGTGTGATGCTTAAATATTTCTGAATATTTGTCCAGGTACCACCTCCTCAGACAAACGGAAAGTACCGGACGCTGGAGGACCACATGATGTGCAAAGGCTTGTCGCTCTGCATTGCTTACTCCTCGTCCATTGGGGGTCTCACTACCCTGCCTGGAACCTCCGCAAACCTCATTTTTGCCGAATACATCCATCAGTAAGTCCATTCTTGTCCTTCATCTGAAGGGTGCCATTATATTTGCATCGCTTGTGATAATATATTCTGTTTCTTTCACAATATTTCTGCCATTGGTAACTTGTTTGGTCAGCGTATCGATATATCCATCTAAAGTCCTGTCACATTTTATTCCTCAGGTATTACCCGGAATGCAAAACCATAAATTTTGGGAACTGGTTTGTGCTTTGTCTTCCGATCTGCATAATTATGCTGATTTTGTCATGGATATTTCTACACTGGATGTACCTGGGAAGCGAGTGAGTGATTATAATGACTTCTATCCTGTAAGCCGTTCACTGACCCCTCTCTGTTCCTCATTTCTGCGGATGCTCTCCGGCTTTCATTTAAATTCATCATTTCGAATCAGCCCTTCATTTGCATTTTCCCACCTCACGCTTCTGTCTTCAATCTTCTTCCTGTTTTCTGTCTTCCTCATAATCTCTCTTTCTTATCTCTCCAGAATAATCACATTTGATCAAGCAAAATTCTGTCAGGATTTCCTGTTTCTCCGATGAAGAATCACTCACACAACATGCAGCCGTGATTGTTTTCTACGGTTTGAAAGTGTTGTTTTTGTCGCATTTTTTTCATTTTGTCAGCTCTTCAGGAATAATTAATCGTTTGCCTTCAACTTACATGTTTAATAAAAGCATATTTACGTTTCCGTCCCAATCCTAGCTTCCGTGCCAGTCTGTGCTCCAAAAAGCAGTCAGAGAAGGAAAGAACCACAGCCAGAGTCCTCAGAGATCAGTACAACTCACTTGGACCCATAAGGTTTGAATTCTAATAAAATACTGTCTACTTCTGCAGGTTATTGTGCAGAGGCAAATATAACCAAGTCTCTTCTAGACTGACTTTGAAAATATTGCAGTTTGATCCAACATGGTTGACGTTTTAAAGCTATCTGAACAATGCCACAACCATTTGGAAAACCTGTTTAAAACATTTTGTGCAACTGGTGGTGCACAAATTACACACTCTAAATGTGCAAGTGAAAATGTGCCAATTTGAAACATGTTGGCAATGCGCTGGAATGATTTTAAAACCTTGATGACAGATTAGGGCAATGAAAAGAGAAAAATGCCTGAATGTTTTGACTTTGTTTTTCTCACAGCTGGCAAGAAATCATCATTTTTGTTATCTTCGTTCTAATGGCAGTTCTGTGGTTCGCGAGAGAGCCTGGTTTCATGCCAGGCTGGTCATCATTGTTCGCTGAGTGAGTAGTGCCGTAACGTTAATTGAACGTTTATCAACTTCCTTTGTAGGTGTAAATTTGTTATGTAGGTTGGTTATTAAGCCACAAATGTTATTGTTCTGTGATGTCTGCCTAACTGAAACCACTTTCCATATGATGATTGGCTCTGTGCTGTTATCTGTTCAGGTACAGGGGCTACGCTACAGACGCCACCGTAGCACTGTTGCTTGGTTTCACTTTCTTCATCATTCCCGCACACAAACCGAACGCGGAGCGCTACGGTACTCTCTCCTTTTCTGTTATTTTCTGCATGCAAAAAAAATTCCCGGCTGTGCTGTTTTTGTTGACTAATGTTCTCAATCTGTGTGGCAGAGGCTTTGATAACGTGGAAGGAGTTCCAGGCCTGTATGCCGTGGGAGATCTGTCTGCTCGTGGGAGGAGGTTTCGCTTTGGCTGAGGGTACAAAGGTAGGATCAGAAGTTCATAGCTTGGTGGAACTCCAACTGTGACAGAAATGAATAGAGTCCAAGAATCAATTAATGGTCCATTCTAACAGACCTGGATCCAATTAACCAGACAGGTCTAATGTACTGAAGGCTTTGGGCAGCCCAATTGCTCTGTTTACTTAGGGAAATTCTTCTAAGGGAAATAAATGAAAAGACGGATTGCATCAAAACTAACGGTGTACAACCCATTAACGTTTCACAAAGAACAACAGTTCTGCTGTGTTATTCTGCCTGTTTGACGTTACGTTCAGGCTAATTGCGTGTCTCCATTATAACGTCACCACTGAGGCACGTTATATTCAGCATAACAAACAATTCTTCCCGATGTCAGACACACAGATCGAAAACAAGAGCTGTTATTTCCTCATACTCATCTTGTGTGGGGTCTTATCTCTGAGGCTGCAGCTCTGTTTTGATCCAGACACACAAATGTCATAGCAAGTCCAGACTTTAAAGTCTTCAAAGCAGGAAGGGTGACCGACTGCTGTGCAACGTTTCCATATGCAATATTGGCCTGGTGTGGTTTGACAAACAGCTAAATTATGACTCCGGCCTCTGTTGACAAGCATACAAAGAGATTCTGGTGTATTTATAAAAGCAAGATGTTTCGGTGCTGAAAGGAATATTATTTTTTAGTTACAAATATGTTTGTTTGACACTTACACTCAGTTGCCTTTGGAAGACCTTTTCATTTGGTTTGTTTTCTGCCCAACAGATTTCTGGTTTGTCGTCTTGGGTAGCTGAGCTGCTGACACCCCTGGGAAATCTTCCTCCTTTAGCCACCGTAACCATCGCCTGTCTTATCGTCACCTCCATCACAGAGGTGGCCAGCAACGCTGCCACAATCACAATCTTTTTGCCTATCCTGGCCCCTCTGGTACGGCTGCTTTTCGAAAGAATACCTCGCTGCTTTACTTAAGGCTTAAATATCATGTATCTTTATTGCACTGTTCTCATCACGAATTATCTTTGCCAGTCGGAGGCGATTGGGGTGAACCCGCTGTACATGCTGGTTCCCACGGCCCTATGTGTGTCCTTCTCCTTCCTGCTTCCTGTTTCCAACCCTCCTAACGCCATCGTCTTCACGTACGGCCACCTGTCAAGCATGGATATGGTGAGTCCCGACAGCTGAAATTATAAATGACTATTATAAACTTACCATTGGGAACCAGGGTAAGACAAAGAGGTTGCATTAAACACAGATCTGCAATAACTCAAAATGTTCATAAAACTTTTAAAGTTACAGATTGCAGCTTTAAGGTCTTTGGTTTAGTAGAAGACAATGCACAAAACAAGTTTATTAGCAGTGTCAATATGTATAATTGCATTTGCTAAATTACAGTTTTGTGTATCTTTCTTGTCATATCAGGTGAAGGCGGGGCTCGGTGTTAATGTTATAGGCGTTCTCACAGTCCTGCTAGCTCTTACAACATGGGGAACGCCTCTGCTTATGTTGGACACCTACCCAGACTGGGCACCAGTGTTGAACAACACTGGAGTATGACATCATCAACTGAACCAACATGTTAGAAATATGAACATATAGCATTTCGTTTTAAAATGACACGGATCCCTTGCAGTCAGCAGTGTTGTTGACGTTGCAACCTTGTGCATGCAGCATGCAGATTAAATGCAGTTAAATGCAGCGGACTTCCTGTTTAACTGGCCAGAGGTACGACCAGCTTACCAACAGCTGCATGGATGGAGGTTTTCGGTTCCAGGAGATCCACTGTTTGAACAGTATTGTTTATGTTTTTGTATTATAAACTTTTGTTTAAATAGTCCTTGTGATTGCCTTACATCTTTATTGCTTTGGTTCTGTGTTTGAATTGACAGAAACTGTCAGTAGGTTGTCAACACAGTGCAATGTTTATAAAAAGTGTATTACATTGGAGATGTTTGTTTAGACATAAAGGTCAGTTTGCATGATACGGTTAGACTGTGTAAAAACTGATATGCACAACTTTTAATATGATTGTACATTTTAGTTATACAGTAGCATGTGCGTATGGACAAATAAGTGGCAAACTATGTGCATATTATTAAGATTACACAGTGGTTTATGTGTTAACATACAGCATAGTAACTAACAATGTACATGTACATATAGAACAGAGTTGGCCAAGAATGTGGTATTTGCGCATAATACGCCCTCTAGTGGCCAGATAAATAGCTCTCTATTCATTTTAAGTACTGTGCCTTCATCTTTCGCACAAGATGAATAGACCATATTTTGTTCCCCATCAGTAACAGATAAATGATACTTTGGCTAAACAACAAATGTATATTGTATTTGGACTTGTAAAATGTGTTTCACACAGAGTTACTCACTGTATGTGTGTAGTTACGATATCCAAAATAACTTGGAATGAAGTATTCGATTCATCGACATGAAGCCATGTGGTGCAATATTAGAAAGAGTCACTGGGAACAGGACATGTGTTTCACTGTATTTGCAAAGCAAAAAAACAAAACATTTACATGTAACTAGGACCATTTACGTTCATCATTTTCTGGAAGAAATGTGTAGTGATTTTAATAAACTGTAGAACTGGGGTCATTGAGAAAAACTGTGTCTGTATATATATGCTGTGAAGACAAACATTTTGATGTATATGTGTGGTTTAAAAGAAAACTGTGCATCATATATATATACATACATGTATACTGCCATCAATAAATGTTTGCCCTGTATTATGGAGGTTGTAGATCATAACATTGCATAATAACAGAAATGTTACCGGTTGTGATTAAAGCTCATTTTGTAAACCACTTTATTACATTGCAAGCTCACATCCAGTCCAGTCATTTCAATTCAAGGTCAATGTTGGGCTAGATCATGACGACCTGTCTGAAGAATTGATCACTTATTAGTTAACACTAATGAGACTGTGTCAAAATTGCTGGACCAGTACTAAGTTTAACAAAAGCATTTCTTCAAGATATATTGTTAATATTAAACAATTGCACAGGTCAGCAAACCAGATATAAACTGTGCTCCTATATAGCTACTTATATAGATTATTTCACATTTTAATTTTTATAGTCAACATATTAACACATCAGGATTACTCAAACTTGTGAACAGTATATATTATCTCAATATATACATGTATTTTTATACGTCATACATGCATATGTATATAGCAGCATGCCCACATGTATGTCTTGCAAAGCGTCTGGGAAAAGCCCAAAAACATCGCAATGCAAAGTGACCGTGAATAATGCTGATAATGGATGGCGATTTAGCATAAACAGACTTTAAAAACCTCGCTAAACTCGCATCAGCATCAACAGGCTTCTCCTTTAAGATGGGAACCACCCACGTGTTGCATGTCGTCCAAGCCACAGGTTGCCTACCTGTCTCGCGCCGCGTAACTCCGCGCTCACCTCCTCCAGCCGTGCCCGCGATCTCCTCTCGGGAGCTTCGACGCCTCTTTCTCGCGTTGACTCCGCCCTTAAAAGTCTCGAGACTGACATTTTCCGCAGAAAAAACGTTTGGCGTGGAGGTCGTTTAAAGAGCCGTTCGGGTTTTCCTTGTTTTCCCCTCAGAGCCGCGAGGAGTTACCGCTCAAGTGTCGACTATGCTGGACCCGTCCTCCAGCGACGAATCTGAGGGGGAACTACCACCTGAGGACGAGCCGCCCGTTAAAACCGGTAAACCCGTTAAAAAGAGCCCCAAACGCGAAAAGACGCCGGATGCCACGCGGACGCAAAGTAGGGAAGCGGTTCCTTCTCCCGCCGAGGCGGACAAAATCGAGCAGGAGAGACTTAAGAAAGAGGAAGCGGAGAGGAGAATAAAACTGCAGATTTACGTGTTTGTGTTGCGGTGTATCGCGTATCCGTTTAACGCCAAGCAGCCCACGGATATGGCCCGCCGTCAGCAGAAGGTGAGTGACCGTTAAACCGTCGCTTCGTTGTTTTTCGCGCTTTAAAACAACGTCCGTTCGTTTCGGTCGATCGCGTTCCCTGGTATCCCGCGAACTTGTTGTTTATCGTATTGCACCGCAAGTGCGTGGCTAAGGGAGGCTGCGTTTGCTTCAGGTAACTTTTTAAAGAGGCTTTTTAACGTCGATCAACCGAATTGTTGCGGTTTAATAGCAGTTCGTCACTTTGCGGGTGTCGGGTTTGACGTTTTGCCCGTTTGGATCGGTAGTAGATGTTTATGGATTAATGCACGGTTTGTATAAGGTTTGAAGTAAACGTGTAGCTTTGTTTTGAGTTCACGTTGGAACAAGTGGAGAGGAATAGCGTGGAATCACTTGTATGGGAACCAGCACAGGTGCTATTTTTACAAGCACACACCCACTGGTCCTAAAACATGCGGTTTTGGACCCAGCCTGTTATGTAAAGGCATGCTGTCTTAATGCATGTAATCACACTTCTAAAAACGGAAATCCACACATGAACTGTAATTGTTTGACTCCTGTGATAATCACCTGTTATCTTTGCACCTGTGGGACCTGCAAATTGCAAAGGAAGTGTTCTTTTTTAGGAAGAGTCTGATGACGGGAGCTCTAAGAAACCTTGAGCATTTGAAGTTGAAGTTTATGCATAGGCTACCTGCAAGTAACAGGTGTCTGTAAAAACATCAGTTTATCGTGTGGCTATTGTTATCATGTTTCTGAAAGCTTTTCATCCCAGTATGATTTTTTGATTTGCCTTGGGTTCTGAGATTGTGGGTGAAACATTTCACTTTTTAAAGTTTTTGGGTGGTTATTAATTACAAAGAGTATTAGAAACATGCTGTGGTGTATCTGCAATGTAAATGTACCCCTATTAAACAAATCTGTTGACAGAGTAGATAGAAAGACTGTGAACCGTTGGAGAGTTACTCCAATTTGCATTTTTTTTTCATTTAATATTATTCATTTACAAACATGCATTGCAAATTTCATAAATATAAGTTTGTAAGATCCTTGGCATACTCTATTGAGTCACTATAAATGCTGCACAGGAAAGCTGAATTATGCACAGTCAATAAGACCTCATGACCTCCATTGAATTTAGGATTATTACCTAATGTTCTGTTGAATGCTTAAGGGTGTAGCCGTGGCCTTCCGTTAAAGTCAGATTAGACAAGAATCACCTTAATTTACAAGCAAATCTAAAAAGAAATAAAGCTACCGTTGGTCTTTGTGAATAATGTTTCTCGGGTGGAGCGGGTCTTGAGAGTGGCTAGAGGGAATTTATTGATTCGTCTGTCATGGTTAATGGAAATGCCTTTGCTGTCTAAATGAGAAGGTAACCTTGTGGCTTTGCTTATCATTTTCCTCCTGGATGTATAGCAGGTATTAAGGCGGGATTCTTTTATTGCACTGCGTATGATCAGCCATCCTTCACTTTTCATATGCCACTTCAAATGATAGAAGGTAGACAGTGTAAACTCTGCTGCCCCTTATATCGACTGTAGGGATGCATTCACACATCCCTCGTCCGGGTGACTTTGTGCAAGATCACTTGTGTGTGTGTGTGTGTGTGTGTGTACTTTGCATATTTTGTTAGTGTGTGTGCTTGAATGCATTGTTATGCATAGGTGTACAGTATGCCTTTAATCTCTGCTACGCCGCCAAAGCGTACACAATGCCTCAAGCACATGCACTTTCAAAGTCCGCAAGTCTGTTATCAAAAGGCTATTTGAATTTGAACGGCAGTGCACTCACAATGCGGTTTTGACTCCTTTTGATTTCACCTTGTCTTTTTTTTTAAGTGGGTTTCTTTCTTATTTACAGTAGCTTTGGGCTCAAGGAAGCCCACATTTGTTTTTTTTTCCCAAAGCCACCACGCTGTCAACCCACTTTTGTGTTATGCAAGTGCAAAGCCTTTTTTTGTGGCGCACATGCGGTAAAGCTGAGATTCAGTGCGAACAAACAAACAATGAATGAATGTGGGCATTTTGACTCTATTGTGAATTCTTATTTGGAACAAAAACTGGCTAAATAAACCACATGCAGTTTAAATGAATTTGATTGAATGTAACGTATACTGGAGCTTTTCCTGCATTATGGGATAAAATGAAATGAGCACCACTCAGAAATATCCGATATGATGCATTTCTTAGTGCATAGATCTGCCCTCTGTTTATTAACGCCCATGATTGACATATGTTGTTTAGTGAATACTGTCGTCAGCGTATTCTACCCAAAGGAAGCTTCAGTGTGTTTCTATGATTTGTATGTAATCTAGATCACACTGATTCATTGAATGTCACTGCTGTATTTGTTAGCTTCACCACAGGCTAGTTCCGTAAACTAAAACGTGCAAAGCGCAACAAAGGTGCCAAGATGCGCTTCACGTGTAAATAAAACGGAAGTCCCCGTAGGCATTGTGACCCGTTACCTTGTCAGGGCAAAAATACACAGTCATTAACTTTCTGTTTTATAGGTAATTAAAATTCAGGTTTAATGGAGAGGTGACGGCAATCTTGCTAATCAGATTTTGTATATTCATCTTTAATGAATTACTCATATAATCGAGCGTCAGAGAATCAGGAAGTGCCACATGCACAAATGTTACAGACCTAAGACGATCATCTGTACTGTTGGAATATTCTCAGAACTATACTGTGCAGTTTTGAACTAAAAATGGGGGCATGTTTGTACGATGAAGTTGTTTTTGTTACACGCTTTTATTACTTACCTGTTTCACAGTTTAAGAGTGTCTCAGTTAATAGCATTTTGTCTGTCTCGCCACTGCCTGCAGGTTGTTGATTAGAAAGACTGGACCGCCGCACAGGTAGCGCTGCAGAGAGCTGTAAATGTGTAGTATTCTAGTTGAATGAATTCACACTTTGACAAATCAAATCAGCTTTTATCACTGGAAACCACTGCTTAACGGATTGACCTAATGACTTTCTAGCAGTGGAGGTAGTCAAGCAGGTAACAATATGGAATGCTAAATGAAAATTCAAGGTTTTTCTTCACCTGTGTGATGTTATATTGCAAGCCTAGTTTAGGCCCCAAATCCTGGATATCTGTGAGGTAAAGATTTAGGTTCCAATGTCTAGTTCCATGTCTAGTTTTGGTGATTGTTTCAAACTCTCAGATGGTCCCAGACTCTCCTTCAGTGATGTGCAATTCATGGCCAGACCCTGAGGCAAAGAATAGGCCTCTGAACACAAAGCTGTTGGTGTTGTGTTTTAGAGGCCAAAGGCAGGATTTGATTTTCAGCTTTTGATTTTGGCCACATGATTTGCAGTCAAATACCTTTTGTTGAACCTCCTGTGTGGCAAGTTCTGATATTCAGTGACAGGAATTCTGTCATCGTTTTGAGCAGTTGTATTACTTTTTGTAAGAAGACTCTTGCTTTCTTTATAGTTGATGTAGCAGCTTGTGTGCCGCTAGATGTAACTTTAATGTATGCCAGACAGGTTATATTGTTATCACTTGTCAATTGTGTAGACGTTAAACAAGCAGAGACCCTAATGACTAAATGCCATCAACCACAATTGCTGAAATAAAATTTAAATGCCTTGTTTGCACAACCTACCAAACCTAAACCAGACTTGAACTCCCAGCATTTTGCAGCATCACCAACTTTAACTTGGTTTCAAATAGATACGTAGGCAGGTGTAAATATAGGTATGGCTGTGCTGTATGTTTGTATGCTGTTTATATGAGTAGGAGTGTCTGCAGAATAACTAAATGCATCTAAATGTGAAGCTCTGTGCCCAACGGGAGACTAATTTGTTTCCAAGCCAAATTTCGTGCGGATGACTGTTTGCTTTTCTTCAACTTTCCTTCCGCTGTGACTGACAAGTGGACTGCAGTTTCTCTCCCTCTAACTCTTTCTCTGCATCTCTCTCACATCTTGTCCATCTGTATCCCTTTTTGTCCCTCTTCTATGTCTTTGTTTGTCATCTGTTCGACGCTTCTAATTGTTAGCGTTTGAAGAGCAGCCCCATATGGCCACGCATGCTGCGGCTGCCATTATGATAGCTTATCCAGTTTTTGAATTCAGTTGACAGAGAACAGCAGCTTGAAAATTACACCAACGTGTATGTCCCACTTGCTTCTCCGCATATGTCTAATCTCATGGCACAAGAATCCTGCGTGTGTGTGTGTGTTTTCTTCTCGATAGCTTTATGATTTGGTTTATGTAAGCAGACGTGCCTCCGTTTCTTCATGGGAGACGAGTCTTGACTCTAGCGGGGGAGATTGGCAGGCAGATACCTCGCTGGAGGCACAATCCCATCTTCTTTGTCATATTTCCCATCCCTTGTCAGTTTTGCTCTCCACGAGATGTGTATCTTCTCAGAGTTATGTAAGGCCGGCTCTTTGCGGTGCAGTGATAGGAAGTCAAACCAAAGTTCAGTAGGTTCTGCACTAGCTTCGCACTCCGCTGCACAAGGCACGTTTAGGGTATTAAAGCCTCATTCAAGTGTCAAGCCCGCTATATAAAGGAAGCGTCTCCTCCAGTTCCAGATTACTTATTGACTCCTTGTGAGGAACATATTCGAAGTTCACAAACTGTAAAAAGAGCAGCGTCTGCAGAGAAGTTACGACCTGACACAGAGCCCTTGCAGAAAAGCTTTGTTGAAGACTTTGGGAACAGCAGGTGTGTAATGAGATGTTGCACAGCGCCGACAACTCCAAATACAATTGTTGTGCTTGCCAACATCTCTTCCACGGGGTAATTCCATTACCCACCTACCCACATAATCTTTGCCGCCTCTTCAACAAGGTTTCAGCTTTAGCGCCAGAAGCTAAGCAGGAGCTTCACAGTGTGGCAAAAGCAGCGTGACGTCATGTAGAAAAAAGAGTCTGTTGGCTTCACTAGCTTATCAGGCCTTGCCCACAGTTAGCGGTTTGTTTGTGCTGTATGCAAGAAAACCCGGATATCCTCACAACATCATCTGTCCACGTCACGCTGTGGTCCATTTCTTGAATGGTTTCACTCAGTAACTTCTCTTTCTCTTAATGATGCCCACAGGGGTTTTTAGCACTCATCAACATGCTCACCAGCATTTAGCTGTTGTTTCTTATTTAGCCATAGCCTAGCTTTTTTTATATCTTAGCAAAGTTGTGTATTTTGTTTTCACTAGGTTGTGCCAGTTTGTTAAGATGCACATCAACACTTGAATAACTTTCAAACCCATTTAATGGTAGCTAAGTGTTTGACTTTGTATTTGAGTGCTTTTTTTTTAGGGTTTGAGGTATTTAATGTGGTGTGAATATGGAATTTGTTCAACATAACATTTTTATTTCCCAAAAGTCTGAGTTATTATAGTTATAATGCAGAATAATTCAGAGAATAAACAGCTGCGGTGAAACGGCAAATCTTGTTTAATTGGACAGACTGCTCCCAGAGCACCTGTTGTCTCCAAACTGTAGCTGTGTAACGCATGTTATTTCCTGCCAGTGCCCACATGATTTGGTTTCCCCCATAGCGCTCCTGAAATCCATGCACATTTGGAAGGCAGTAAATCGGTTTAAGGTGGTATAGGAATATAGGATTCAACAATTAAGGGGTTACAGAATTAAATGTCACAAGCTTCATAGGGATAAGGTGTGTGTGTGTGTGTGTGTGTGTGTGTGTGTGTGTGTGTGTGTGTGTGTGTGTGTGTGTGTGTGTGTGTGTGTGTGTGTGTGTGTGTGTGTGTGTGTGTGTGTGTGTGTGTGTGTCCCCGTCCACAGCTGATTGAATAAACTCAGCACTGGTTTGGTAGATGCTATTGTGTGAAATTGACAATGACACTTTATATAAGTGATCATTCTGACTTTCATGCCTCATCCTTCATCTTGCAGTGTTCTCTAACACAATTGTGTGTGTGTGTTTGTTTGTTTGTCTTTAAACTGTTCTTTTATCAGTGCTGTTTGTCATTCTGTTAAATAGCGATACAGGTCTAGTTTTGACTAAGAATTAAAGGTTAAAATTGTCATGGTTTTTATGAAGGTGCTGGTCAAGTCTAGTGAATTCAACAAAAAATACTGAAGAAAATATGCATCATCCATTTGCTTGAAACTAGGTAACACTTTTCTTAGTTGGACCAAGCTGACATGGTTTCCATAGTCTCCAATTGGCCAACACTGGCATATTTGTTAGCTTCTGCATTGTCAGTGTCTTAGCATTTTAACTTGTTTACTATAGGTAAATTATTACTCTCAGAATGTTTGGAGACCAATATATCTCACATATTCCACTTAATTTTCTGGAAGCTTGCCAAAGCATACATTAAATTTTTTTTTCATTGACGTTTATGTCCCTCCTTATACTGTATACAGATGTTTTTAGGTAATTGTACTTATGTGTGAATGTACATTGTGTTCCCAGAGTCTCTTGAGATCGGATTAAGTAACTGGATATTCAAGTTTTCAGAGGGCCCTGAGAATATAAGTGAAGCGAGTGCTGATCAGGAGATCAAGGGCTTGGCTACTTTGAAGAACACCAGAAGATCTAGAGTACATGAGGAACCTATCAAGGGTGTCGGGTCAGAACCATAACTGCAGCGCCTTTATCTGGGTTACGGTTTTCACACTCTGCAGCATTTTCCGTTTCGCCCGAGGGTGACGGATGCTGCCCCTTCCCCCTCACATTTTGCATGACTCAGTGCAAAAAGGGGCTAAAAAAGGAAAGTGAAGAGGAGTGAGGCTATTGAGGAAACGGATGCTGTCGAATGTAAGGAGGTGAAAATGAGCAGTCGCCCGTTAAGGACATCTGTATGCAGATAAATGCGCCTCAGTCACCCACCTACGTACCCTAGGAAGACAGCATGCCGATATGTCGCTTCAAATGAGGGACGTTCTATTGTCCGAGATGCTGGAAACCAGCGATCAGAGATTTGAGTGCTGTCCACTCAGAAAGAGGATGTATTGTGTAGCTTCTTGTTTATAGTAGTTACACAAGTCCCCCGGATTCCCTAGATACTGTATGTAGCCCAAATTGTCAGAATAGATGTCATATTTACTTTGACACAAACAAAACGAGGCGTAGGGATAGTCCATTTCAGTTTGTTCTGCTGTCTCAAAGTGCCAAGGTCAGGTTTCATTTTCACAACAATTGTTTTCCAGAGTGTTTTGTACTTGGGTATTTAATGAAGAGAAGTGTTTTTTGGTTAAACGTACACAGCTGAACAACAAGTGAACTGTTTCTCTGCCTTGTTTTTGTTGCCATCAAATTGTGTATCCACACAACCAAGGATGCATTCTTCCACCCATTAGAGAAAAAGGTATCATGACAATTAAAAGCAAAAAAAGAAAGTACTAAGTTAACTGTCTGTGTCTAAGTTAGCCAGCGGGTTAATCAACTTTACTTAAGTGCATCGGACCAGCGCAGAACTTTTAAAACATCTCCTTACTCTTCCCTCAACAAATTAGGACACAGAAAACCAATATAAAGCTGCTGGAAATAAGCAAGAACGGTTGAAAACATGTTGTGGGTGGGTAAATGCAAACGCTCACACACAGCATGCATTCCTTTATCAGTGGAGAGCAGAGAGGAGCTTCAGGGCAGCAGGAGTCGTGACAGACCTTTAGGACGGGAAGCTTCTCGGCGGTACCTTTCCCTCACTGTTACCCACAGCGCCTCTGAACAGTCACGGTGAATCCCCGTGGGATGGAACCGGTGACACATGACACAAGGAATCAGCGTTCTCACTTCACGACGGATCACAATGGGAACGGACGATCGGTAAAAGTGAAAAAGGTAACCATACGTTTCAAAGAGACGAAATTGGTTTGACTTAACGGTTGTTTAATAGACTCATCGGTACGACAGTGTTTGATCTCCCCAGGAGTTTTTCCCAAGAGTCAGTGCAAGTCTGTCAGGATGTCATATCCTGTCAACATCCAGCGTATAGACGCTTGCCAGATCGTCATGATAATTTGATCTAAAATTGGGAACCATGTCAAAGTTTTATGTATTAAATCGTTATCTTTTACTCAGTCCACGTGTGACAGGGTCTTATATTTGTAGTCTTGATTATTCCCTGACTACATTCTTTCAGATAAGCTGCTTTCAGCATTTGTTTGGGCTTCTATCATTTGTGTCTGATTGTTATTGCTGGCCTCGAGTGCTGTTCTGTTTCACTGTTGTGTTTCCATCAGCTGCAGTCTAATTCTGCCACTGCTTAGGGACTCTCTCATCTCCAAAAGAATAGCCACGGGGGGGAGTTTTTCTTTATCTTTTGTTTTCAATCAATGCTTGTGACTTTGATGGTATGAACCTCTGATCTTCACAACTTTGTGTCTTGTCTTTAACTCCCTCTGCAAGTGACACTAACAACATCTTCTGAACTCAAGTTGTCCCTGGACTTGTCAGCATCACCAAGATGTCCCTAAGGGTTCCTAACCTTCTTCCCTGTGGAAAAGTCCCTGAAAAAGAGGCTTCTAGCTTTGAGTCTGAAGGAGAAGAATCACATTCCTACCCTGTATTTAATTTTTTGGAAAAACTAGGTAAGCTAGCTTCCAGATGTTTCATGTCCTTCTATACTTCTGTAATAAATTTGACAAGTTCCAAACAAAGACCTGAATTTTATACAATGACAGGAAGTGGCTGAATAAGCAAGTCACTTCCCTCCTGGCCTTAGGTCACCTCCAGAACAGGGTGATGATGGCTTTCATTTAGAAATCGAAAGTTCAGGCCCTCAGAATATGAGGTTTGTGTCCTTAAACATTGAGGTCATGCAAACACTACAAGTGTGCGTGTTCAGTCACACTTGTCTTTTGAGTGGCTGTTCAATGGCATTGCATTTTCACTAATGGGCTTGAACAAAGGCTTGTGGTGGAGGCTGAAGCAGCCATCAGGGTTGTTAGCACTGTGTGGTTCTGTGATGAATGTCTGTAGCATTTCTTCTCCATTAGCTCCCAATGGTGCCTGTGGGAATTGTGGTCTTATACACATACACATGCTCTCTTCACACTTACTCTTTATTGCTGTATTTGTTTCTTTCTGTCTCTCTCTCTCTCTCCCCCTGCCCCCCCGCCCTTTCTCTCTCTGCCTCTCTCTCTCTCTGCCTCTCTCTCGCTCTCTCTCTCGCTCTCTCTCTCGCTCTCTCTCTCATAATCCAAAGATCAATCGTGAGTAGCCATGAATTTTGTGTGCTGGCTTGTGAGAGTGAAGAAATCAGTAGCTTGCTTTTCACATATAATTGTTTTTAATTCACTAACAAAATCAAATAAAAAACTCCTCTGAGTTCCTAATGAAAAACCCAGTTGTGGGTTTCCAAGTTCCAGCCATAGGATGATAACAAGTGGTTAAACAAACGTAGACCATTCTGAACAGTCTGTGGCTGTTATTTAAACGTTAGCTAATTTGTCTTGATCAGGTGACATCCGATATACTGCAGTTTCAGTACAACAATGCACCGTAAGTCGTGTTTGTTAAAGGAGCGGAGACTGTAGGTGTTTAGTTACTGGGAGGAATGTGTGTTTTGTAATGATCTGAGATAGCGTTCCATCTGTTCCCTGACATCTGACCTTGTTCATTAAAGGTCCTGTGAGAGTCTTTTTTTTTTTAATGAAATGACACACAGAAACGGCCCCATTACCTGCATTTACCGCTGAAATATCGTGTCTTGAAATATCACTCTTGTTTCTGTGACAACAGAAGACTGTGAAAGTGTGGCTTCGGGCCACAGTCAGACTCTTTGTTTATCCAATCAGAACAATTTGATGTGCAAAATGATTGACAGACAGTAATTGTTACGTTTTTGTTTGGTTAATGCTTGCTTTTGTATTCTCATCGCCATTCTGACATTTGATCTAATTTTAGCACAGTATATACAAAAATTGTTAGATTGTTAAAAGTTCCAGACAAAATTTTAATCATTTTTATCAAGTTACTGTTGGGCTTAAGGCTGTTTTTGAACCCTGATCTGTCACATACTTGCTCAATAACTAATTCTTGTTCATTTTCAACCACCAAAAAGTTTGGGATTGTAGCTTTAAATTTGCGTCTTATCCAAAAACTGACCACAGAATATGTAAACGGTTCTAGTTGGATGAGATGGACCTAGCGTGTTTAGTTTCCTTGTGTTTATCAAGAGAGGCAGCTAGTATTTGTTTTATTAGTGTTTTAGTCTTTCCACTAAATATAAACACAAAATAAAAGCTCAGTAGTTTATGCAGCTCAATTACTGCAGCAGCAGCAGCCAGGCTGGTCCTTGGAAGCCGACTCTTGCCACGCGGCGGATGATGTTGCCATGACGATGCGAAGGGGTTGTCATGCACAGGGAGTGGCAAAACAGCATCAATGGAAGAATGTGAGAACGGAGAACAAAGGGAGAGAATTTTTAAGAATGAGACAAGCTGAGCAAGACACTTGATCACGTATCAGAAATTAACCATGTAAATGGGTTTAAAGCGCAAGTTTTGCAGTAACTAAGCAGACTTTAAAAGATGTAATGATGTCTGCAAAAGTGTTTGTTTTTTGAGTGGATGTGGGAGTGATGTTTGAACTACAGTAAACCTGAATAATAAAGCTCTTAGTAAATGCCCTTTATCTTAAACTTCCTTCAACTCTTGTCGTCCATCGAGAGTTTAATGGTTCATTTTCTGGGGTGATTCTGTTAAACATTTATTAATTATAATGTGCTTTTAAAGCCACAAGCCAAATAACTCTTGATCTCCATTTTTTTCATTTGAATTAACCCTCCCAGGAAGCGCACAGGTTTTAAACTTGGATCAATTGATTTGTCAGAACCTAATCTCTGCTCCCCCAAAGCCTTTTTCCCACATTGCATTATCTGGCGCCGATCCACAGCCGGTTCCACAGCGAGAGCAGAAAACAGCTGTAGCTAGGTAGGTGGAAAATGAAGCTGCCACCTCATCTGTGCATGGTTTTTTTTTTCTCAATTCCAGTTTCCAATGAAAACTTAGCACAATAAGATCACTTGCAGGTTTTCGCCGTGGATGGATTACAAAAGATGGAAAGCAATCAGAAATGTTGTACATTTCAATAGCGTTTCAGTTTCATTAATTAGGTGTTGGCAGAATTGCTTTCAGACCCATTACAGGCAACACTGAGTCCACATGAATCTGATCCAGGGTCTCTGTCGTGAAGTGGATTTGAATGCAGTTTGCTGGTGTGCACTCCAGTTCGGCTTGTTTTGGGTGTGAAAGCAGCTTTCAGAACTCATGTCAGAAGGTCACAACAAAAGCTCGTTTTTATCATCGCTTCAGCTTTTATCATAGTCACTTCTTCCATCTCTCCCTGTCGCTCACTCTATAGTGTGGTGAGGGGTATTTAGAAACTTTCGAGACGGCCACATTCTTCACACGAACACTGAGGTTACTAAGAGAGACGCTACGTTTTCAAGACGGCGAGACGCCGAGGCAGCCATCAAAGACAGCTGAAGATTAGAGTTTCCCGCTGAATCGAAGGCTCACAAGAAGACAAGGCCGAATTGATTGCAACAGAGTCACGAGAAAGTGAATAAGTGATTGAAAGCGAGACAACAGCGCAACGTGTACGAGACGGACGCGTGCTGAGCCAGAATCGAGTGCTCCGTTGTACCTATTAATGACTGCTTCTGGTTAAAGCACCGGTAACCAGAGATCTGTTTCTAACCGGGTAAACAACACCAGTCTCATGTATGCAATCTGTTTCTTTAGAGTTTGATATGTTATTAGTTGCTAATTTAACTGTCAAGAATATGACAGTTTTTTTATTAGAATTATTAGCCAGATTTAGGCTAACAAATGATAGTCTCCTATAGGTGGGTGTAAGTTACAGGGGCTACTGTTGACATTTAAGCAACAAACAGTCTTACTTTCTTTACTGTCTTACTTTTTTTTAATTTAACATAACACCAGTTGCTGAAATTCAACGCTTTCAATTTGTAACATATCCATAATGTAACTTTCCATGAACACAAATCAGTTACTTGGCAAGAACATGACAGATCAGTTCTTAACACAATCTCCTCACATTAACCCTGATCCACAACAAGTTTATTATAATGATTTATAATTTAAGCGTCGAGTCCAATTGTTCAGGAAATGTCAGTTTCGTTTTGGCTGTTTTTGTCATGTCCGTTTCATTTGACTTCAACGTAACCTAATGAAATTATGGAAACTGCAGTTTTGTTTTAAACAGAGATTGCAGGGAGACAAGCTACGGATTGCAGTCGTAAAGGATGGTGGTCAGCCGCTACGCTAACTCAAAGTTAATACATGGTATCTCTTAAAAATTGCTGAACTTTAAAATAACCTTTCAATTTTCTTTCACAACTGATTTATAATATATGGTAGATTGTGCACCTGAATCTATTGCAGGCCTGTATTGATACATTATTCACACAAGCGTGTGTGTGTGAATATATATTATGTTGAAAATGCCACACAGAGCTCATAATAGCTTCATGCATCAGTATTGTGGCTGCCTGTTTGTGTTTGTTGTTTATATCAGAGGAGGAGAGCGCGAATGGCGTTTAATTCGGGACACGAACTGCCGCCACACGCTTTCGTGTTTTGCCGCCCAACAATCCGTGTTCCGTATGTTTCAGAATTCCCAGCCCAACACATGGTTCCTGCCAAAGCCTGTTTTTCAAAGCGGCTATCCTGGATGTCATTTTCCGATGAGTCACAACTGTGATTATGACTAAGAAACGCAGGTAATAGTTGTGATTACCAGCGAAGCCGAAACGCCCCCCGCTACCACCCCCCGTAGGTAAATTGATTGGAAATAAACCGCACAGGAAAACATCAAAGCGTGTGAGTAATGTTATTTTTCTCAAAAGAAAGGCATTTTAAAAAATTGCTGTTTGAGAATGACGTTTTCCTCTAAAACGTTTTCGTGTGGTTGTGCAACAGCTTTGGAACCACGTAAAATAAAAATAACTGGAATTTTCATTATTTTTTTTGTTATAGAAGCATAAATACTGTAATGCTAAAAAATAACATCTGTACCCTGTAATACCTGGATTGTTGTTGTGACTTAGTTTTTTTAATCAGGGTAAGTAGAGAAATAATTTTCCATTAACATGCTCAACAGTGCAGTAATTCTTTAAGTCTGATAAAAGCATTCACATGATTACTAATTCCGGGAACGTAGAACGTACAAGTACACAAACACATTCCAATGTGTATCACAAGCAGTTTTATAAACAGCATTTTTTGTTGCATTCTCAGTGTTACCACAGGGGGCGCTGTAGCTGGAACACAGCGTTGTTCTTTTGTGATGTTGTGCTTTTAGGTAAACACTGTCGTGACCGAGCAACAGTTTGAAAGGAACTTGTCAACCCATTATCTTTAACACATAATTTCCAGGCAGGCTGATAAAACGTATCTTTATTCCAGAAAAAGGCAGATTGCCAATACCAGCCAATTAGAATGAAACAAGCGATGTCAGCCAACTGCTATTTTCGTTTGCAAAATGCGTCCGACGGTCGGCGAATGGACTGTGGGTGTGTCGCCCGAGACTGAGACCACCTGAATAATAACTCATCCGGCTTAATGGCGTCTGAAGGTAACATGTGCACCCCCTTTGAGAACTGAAAAACGCATTAAGCGAATTAGATATCACTCTTGCAGCGCGTTGGCTAAACATCTGGGGTTAAGAGTGTATTAGAATGAAAGCGACACCGCTAATGCGTCTTCAGAGATTGACTCGTATCCCTTTTTTTTCCCAGCTGAACAAGCAGCAGTTGCAGGTGGTGAAGGAACGCTTCCAGGCTTTCCTGAAGGGAGAGACGCAGATTGTGGCGGATGAGGCTTTCTGCAACGCCGTTCGCAGCTACTTTGAGGCAAGTCTTTATTTATGTAACACACACACATTGTTCCACCATTAACATGTTGACAAAATGCTAATTGAACCAGAAGGATGTTAGCTGTAGTGACCCTATGCATTGGGCCATTTCTTGTTTCAAGAATATTAGCATGCATGTGATTTATGATAACAGTTCTGTACAGCAAATATGTATGGTGTTATTGGGCTTAAGAGACTTTGAACCAAATCTTTCTTTCATTCATAAGTTTAGAAACTTATTGTCTCTTGTCTTCATTCAGAAGACAAGATTGTGAGCAGAGCAGAACATCAAAACAATCCTATCAGTATTTTGACTCCTGGCTGTTTGTGTAAAACACTTTAATTTATTTATTCATTAATTCGTTTGGCAGAAGCTTTTTTCAAATGCAACTTCAAGGTATTCCATTTTTATCAGTACTTGTGCTCCCTGGGATCGAACCCGCAACCTTTGCGCTCCCAACGCAACGCTCCACCAGTTCCTCCGTTCTGTTTGAGTGGGATTTTCTGGAAGGTACAGTGTGTTTTATTTTATTTATTTTTTTCTCCACACGCCCACTTTGTAAAAAATCGCCAGTCATGTCTTTCATGTGCTGGTGACGCACACCACATTTCCAGCCAGGAGAAGCGACAGATGGTCCGACGGTTTTGCCGCCATTTTAATGTCACATCAAACATCTCGCAATTCGGTCTTTATCCTTCTTGTATTTTAATTGTCACTGACTTTCCTTTTAGTTTTTGTTCTTTCTTTTCTTTCATCACTCTCTCTCTTTATCTCTCTCTATTTTGAGAAGGACATGCATATCATGTCCTAATAGGATCATCATATCACATCGGTTGACTCGTTGCTCGTTTAATTAGACTGGATGGGCCGCGGCTCTTTGAAGTTTCTTCTGATAGACTCGTGCAGATGTGAGGGCTGAGGCTCATCTGATCAAAGTTCCAAATTGTCATTCACCGACCAACTTACTCATATCAAAGCATCGCTTCCCGTTTATTTCTTTATTTTTTGGGAGGCGTACACCGCGCCACCAGGGACACGTGTCCAGCTCCGGGGGTTTAATAATGATCCCAAAATATGAGGGCGAGTCATGGACAAAATCTTCATTTCGGCTTAAAGACTGTACTGTAACTTTAGCCAACTTGTAGCCCAACTGGTAGAGCGTTGCGTTGGCAGCCCAAAGGTTGTGGGTTCGATCCCAGGGAACACAAGTATCCCTTGAATTCACTTCATTGAAGTTGCTTGATGAACCATGTTGCAAATTCTAGTGTGAAGTCTTGAGATCTGTGGACTGCATAAATAAAACTGTTACCTAGTTTTAGCCATAAAATTACAGTTTACAGTGACCAGTACTTTTAGTAGGTTAGTTAAAATGAGTCACACAGTCTCTGTTGTCTGTTGCATTTTTATCAGCTATGTTTGTGTCTCGTGTCTGAAGCCACCATCTACACTATTGGGGTTATTGATTCACTTTCGTGTTCACA
>JBAJNP010002288.1:0-10869 GCA_036877545.1 Yasuhikotakia modesta
TATATAATGCAGTGAGATTCAGACAACTGACAGATCAAATATTTTGTGACTACTGTACATCCAATATATTTATACAGTATATTCTCCATGTTTCAGTTCCTCCTGTAATTAAAGATGATGTCAGCAGCATTACAGCTGTTAAAATGACCCCTGTCGTGTTGCCCTGTCACGCCATGGGACGCCCAGAGCCTGTCATCAGCTGGAACAAGAACTGGATGCAGCTGGGCGCTCGAGGGGGCAGTTACCGCGTGCTGCCCACAGGTGCACAGACCACCAACACTGTCAGCATTCATACATATGTTTTTATCCAATGCAGTATTTATTGGAATTTTGCTGTGGTTGTAGGTGCTCTAGAGATCATGGCAGCGACACCTAGTCATGCTGGGAAATATACCTGTTCTGCACGGAACTCAGTTGGAGTGGCTTACAAGCATATCAGTCTTACTGTTCAGGGTAAGATGTCAATAACTGTTCTAGTGTTTTAAATAAGATTGGAACTATCTTCAGAATGAATGGAACACTTTCTGTTTTGGTTTCTAAGGTGCTGCTCACTAAAAACATGTTCATTTTGGGTTGTCTGTTTGTGCTGTTAGAGCCCCCAGTGATCAGGCCCATGGCAGAGGAAGTTCAGGTGGCGTTACATCATTCTGTGGTTCTGCCCTGTGAAGTTCATGGGTTCCCCAGGCCCACTGTTTCATGGCAACGAGAAGCTGTTCCCATTGCAACAGGTCGGTTGTATATATAAAATACCAGGTTTCATGCCAAGAAACATAATCTGAAACGTGATGTTATCAGATAGCTTGAGTAAAACAGCTAGTACAAAACAAGAACATTTTTTAACGAATGTGTTTAAAGTGTTTGATAAACAGATAAAATATTTTCAGTAGTTCACAGATAGAAGAGATAGTAGGTTATATAGATAACCCAAAAAGTTCTTCCTGATGTTGCATTCGTGGTTATTTTTTCTGTATAACAAATATTCACTCACCCTTGATGCTTTACGTACAATAACTGTTTGGTAGTGACCACAAAAGTGCACTTTTACAAGGAATGGAAATGTTGTGAGTGAAAGACAGAGTTTAGATGATCAATTCCAAATCAAAATGATGGTTTGTTACAGACAAGAAATGTGGCAAACAACTAAATTGTCCAGCATGTTTACCATGTTTTTCAGGTCATAGACTGACAGTACTCTCCAACGGAGCTTTGAAGTTCTCACGGGTCACTCTGGGGGACGCTGGAACATATCAATGTCTTGCACAGAATGAAGCAGGCACAGCTATGGGACGGACCCACCTAGTTTTGCAAGGTATAGATTAGCAGAGTTCCTCAAATAAAAGATTTGATGCTTCTCATCAAGGTTTTATTTTAGTCTATGACTGGTATTATTTTAAAAGTAGCAGAGAAAAGTTCCACTCTTCATTTTTTCAAATACAGACATACAGTAGGAAAAATGGATTTATGAAAACTACAAAACAGAAATGATGTTATGTTAAAAATGTTTAATTTTTATTGTTAATATTGTATCACAATTAAAAAAAAATGCTGTTAAAACCTTTTCTCAAGGAAAGGAAATAAATTATTGTATTATGTGCAAGTTTTAAATGAAATTTAATATTAAGAAATCAAGATATTATTCAGTACTAGGTAAAAGAAGTTGGTTTTAATGTAGGGGGTATGTAAGAGCAATGACCCAAAACAAAGATCTACTCCAAGATATCCCTAAATGTTTTCTTGTTGTTTTGGTTCCTCCAGTTCCTCCAGTGCTGTCAGTGCCTCGTCAGGAGTATACTGCTGTTCTTGGCCAGCCGCTCAGTCTGGAGTGTACCGCGGATGGCCAGCCAAAGCCAGAGGTGAGCTGGCACAGGGAGCGCAGGCCCATAGTGGAGGGTACACACCTGAGACTCTTCTCCAATGGTACCCTACACATCAGCAGCACCCAGCGCAGCGATGCAGGAATCTACACCTGCTCAGCCCAAAACAATGCTGGTAAAACCAGCCAAGACATCAGACTGGTTCTGCAAAGTGAGTTTCACACAATACAAGGATAAGTCATTGTTTTACAATGGTTAAAAACCTTTAACAGTGATATGACAGTTTTGAATGTATTGCACACTTTTTATTTAGTCATCTGGAATTATGAAGCACATCTTTTATAAGATACCAATGAAACTGTTTATTATAAAAAGCACAATACAAAATAAAACAGGTAGCATAAAATATGTAAAGCGTGGTCCTAATATCAGTTTGACATCAACAGTTTGACCTCAACTTTTACATTTTGAAACTGTATTTGTGACACAAAAAGTAACATTTTTTTAACTGTATATTTCTGTCCTTTTAGCCCCACCCCTCATTTCTGTGGGTCAGTCAGAGATGTCAGTCATCCAGGGATTTCAAGCACTGTTGCCATGTGCAGCACAGGGTCTTCCAGAGCCCAGGGTGAGGTGGGAAACACAGGGAGTTCCTGTGTCCAACCTCCCAGGAAAATTCACCCTGCTGAGGTCTGGAGAACTGATTATTGAAAGAGCTGAGGTCAGTTTCAGTGTAATATGTTTGCACAGCCGCTGCAGAAATGTGATTCTGATGGTGACATTGTTGTACAAATCATATTTAAAATTAAATTAGCATGTACATGACTAACTTTAATGGTACTTTGTCTAATCCTTAGACAGGTGATGCAGGTCTCTTCACCTGTGTAGCTACCAACGCTGCTGGAACCGCCCGTCAGGACATTCGCCTGTCAGTCAACATGAGACCTTCTTTTAAAGAGTTACCTGGTGATGTGACGATAAATAAAGGTCAAAGTCTCACTCTTTCCTGCCATGCTCAGGGTACGCCAACTCCCACAATATCCTGGACAGCCAACAACAGGCCCTCTACAGGTAAGGTGTCTATTGACTTGATTTCTTAACAAAGCATTTGGCTTGATTTGACTTGATTTGGCTTGATTTGTTCCTGAGCAACATATGAATGTTCTCATCTCCTAACCACAGGTGCAAGTGTTGATGAATCCGGCAGAAGCTCTTTAATTATTGAGAACGTCACTGTAAATGACGGTGGAACTTACGTCTGCATTGCAGAGAATACTGTAGGTTCTATACGGACACTGTCGTTTATACGTGTCAGAGGTTTGTATTCTGTAATTTTACATCCTATATGCTGTAATAATTTGGCCAGGGTCATTGCATAACCTACTTAACATTTATAATTCAGCTCGATAATAATTGAGTTTTTTGTAAATGATCTCTAGGCCTCCATGTGTAAAACTGACCAACTGACCACTGACCATCCAATTTATTCATGAGAAACTCACCATAACTGACAGTTTAGGCACATGTGTCTGTCTTTGTAGAACCTCCATTGCTCAAAGGGGAGGCCTACACCTCCCAGACAGTAGTTCAGGGCAAAGCAGCCATGCTTGATTGTGCTGTTAGCGGAGACCCCGTCCCTTCCCTACGCTGGTACAAAGATGGCCAGCCCCTGCTTGGGTCTATGAGATTTCACCCTCTTCGAAATGGCTCTCTGGCTCTTCATAGTGCCATGGTAACCAGTTCCTATTTATGTCAATGAGTGCCGAATTCAATACTTGTGAAAATGTGAAAATGCTTGAAAAACATATTACAAATATCTTTCAATCAGCCCAGCACTGCAAGTTGTTCTGAAAAAAATGGTGTGGAGTTGGATGTTTGTTTTTAGATTGGAGATTCAGGAAACTACAGATGCGTTGCAGAAAGTGAGGCCGGTGTCGCTGAAAGAACAGTATCTCTGACAGTACAAGGTAATTTATTAATAAGGCTCTGCCAGATAAGCAAAACATTTTGTTGGTGTAGTTGGAGATCTTTGACAGAACAGATCAAACACTCCGAACAAACACACTGACTCTGAATTCTCAGGGAGGAGTTCTATTAAAAGCTCTTGTAAAACACTGTTAAATACAACACTGCTGTGATAACATTGTAAAATAATCTGCCATTTTATTTGGCTACTGCAAACAAATAATAGGATGATAAACTGTTGTAGTAGTTGACAGAAGAAGACAGAAGACATTTATGTAACACATGTTCTAGCCTGCAGCAGCCTGTTACAGTTGCGCTAATTAAAGCAAATTCCCTCTGGGATCAATAAAGTTCTTTGAATCCTGAATCTGAATTAAATTAGCAAAAGCTGCAAAATGACTTACAATGTGAGCAGAACATCAAAAATGACAATAAACCATAAGTAGCCAAAATTTTTACTAGAACTACAATATTTCAATGCTAGTTGTGGTGTCAGTGGGGAGAGAGGCCCTTTAGTTTGTTGTTTAGTTTTTTTTAAACATATCAGCACAATACCAAGTTTATATTATAACACTCTCCATATTCTGCTTCTTGAATTGTAGTTCCAGGGGGCTACTCAAACTGGGAAGGGTGGGGCTCATGCAGTGTCACTTGTGGTCAAGGCATCCAGGAACGAATGAGATTTTGCAACAATCCCTCACCAGCAAACGGAGGCCCACCATGTTTGGGTCCGAATGTGGATTCCAGGAAATGTCAGGTCTCATTGTGTCCAGGTAGACCTCATTTTACATGAAATCTACTTTTCTTAACAATATACATGCAATTTTATAAATTGTTTGAAAAATTAACAAACTGCAGAACATTTGTGTGGTAAAATCTGAATTAGCCAATCAGATTACAGCTGTAGGATTTCACCAGTTCTTGCCATTTACTCTACAATATCACCTGGGCCATGATGGTATGTAATATATAGTCGACTCAATCTCTGTCTCACTAATTTTCTGTTGTGTAGGAGAATCTCCACGGCGAGCACGAGGCAGTCTGGTAGGCATGATTAATGAGAAGGAGTTTGGAGTAGCTTTTCTAGAAGCCAATATTACAGAGCATGCATCACATGGCAGCAGCACTCTTGAAGCCCATGTAGAGAACATTCCTCCAAATGTTGGTGAGTAACAGGGCAGACATTTCACAAATGATGTTTGTTCATTTGTGAAACGTCTGCACACACATCTGGGTGTGTGTTCACGGTGTGTATGTTCACAGTGTGTGTTCATGGTGTGTGTGTTCACTACCGTGTGTGTGTGTGCACTTAGATGGGTAAAATGCAGAGCACAAATTCTAAATATGGGTCACCATACTTGGCCACACATCACTTTATCTTTTGGTTTATTTGTGCATGTGTTAGAGTGTACAGTTACTAGGGCGGTTTAGAGACAATCATTGCCATTGACATCATGTACAGTCAACAACAGTCATTTTAACAGTATCAGAGAAGATTCATAAGCACATTACATTTATGTAATAAGGCAATTAGGTAATAAAGAACTGCTGTTTTGCTTTTTTGTCTGCATTGCAGGTCCATTGTTAAGAATACTTGTGTCTGTATTTGCCCCAATTTATTGGACGACAGTCTATCAATCAGTGGAGACCCAGAATGGCTTTTCTCTCACACAGGGGCAGTTCAGACAGGAATCTCAGCTGGAATTTGAGACAGGTTAAAGTTTTCTGTAGACGTTAAATTTGTTTGCAAACAAACCAACCTCATGAATTGCATACTATGAGGGTTTCAGTGTAATACTCATTGTGTGGGTGTCTTCTGCTATTTAAAATTTCAGGAGAGATTCTGAAGCTGACCCATGTGGCCAGAGGTCTGGATACAGAGGGGACTTTATTGGTGGACATTGTCATCAACGGCTTTGTTCCACCAATGTTGTTGTCTCCTGCTCTTACTAACCTACAGGTTAGTTTGTCACACTTCCTGACTGACTTTAATGCAGTGTTTTCTACTTGGGGGCGGGCCAACAAAGTCTTTATTTTTAATTAAAATAATTGCTAAAAAATTAAACAAATATTCATTTTTAATATTCATTTCAATATTTATTTTTTTCATTTATTTGGTTGAAATGAATATTTGATTATTGCTGTAATTCCACACAAGTTCCAAGTATGTGCACCCTTACGAACACAAGTTTAATGTTGTTTTAACAGTTGTTGTTTCCTTGTTTTATTAGGAGTTTGACGAGTCATATGTGCAGACAGGCTCTGGGCAGCTTTATTCCTGGTCCTTACAGAATCACATGTGGGACGGGACCCCTTTAACGCTGCGCTGCAATCATTCTGTGCTTTTTGAGGGGCCAGAGAATCGCCAGGGACCCCTGCTGCAGCTCCTCAGACTGACAGGATTAACTAGCACCTATAGCCTTTTAACACTAAGTCTGGACTTCAAAATGACTGCCAGCCTAGTCATACCAGGTCAGTGTTTTTCCTTATTTGTTTGCAGATTATATATGTCAAATATCTCAAGGCAAACATACTTTTAAATTTTCCATTCCTGTACAGGAGAAGATGGGGAAACATGTCCAAAAGGTTTTGTCTTGGACAAAGCATCTTACTGTGCCGGTAAGGTGGTTTTATAACCATTAAATTTTGTGTAATGCATTATTGGTTAAAAAGTCTGCAGTGTGTTGCAAACGTTTGTATTTCATGACTATAGAATTTGTTTATTTTCTTCTCTTAGATGAAGATGAATGTGCTGTTGGCTCTCTTTGTTCACACTCCTGTAATAATATCATGGGTGGTTTCTCCTGTGCATGTCCATCTGGATACACCATGTCTACAGAGTCAAACAACTGCCAAGGCAAGACCTGTTTAAATTATAAGTCATCAGTTAAACTCTTACACAGGGCCAGACAGTAATCATGATAATACACACTGTATTAAAATTGTGAAGCCACATTTTTTGTTGCAATGGGAGTAGCACGATATATTTGCATACTGATCATGTCTGTGTAAAGACAAGGTTTGTCAAAGGTTTTATCATTTATGGCATCATACTAGTTCCAGTGAATCATTTTAACAGAAAAAAAACATCACAGAGAACCATTGTTTGTAGTTCTGTGTATGACTTTGTTGTCACACAGATATTGATGAGTGTATTCAAGGATCCCACTTGTGCCATCACAACCAGCAGTGTGTCAACACTGTGGGAACGTATCGCTGTCAAGCCAAGTGTGGTCTGGGCTTCAAACCCAGTGTGGTGGGCACCAGCTGTGAAGGTAAATTTCATCACTAATAAAAAACATAAGCACTGGTAACAGTCATTGATTTCATTAATATAAGCATCCAGCCAATAAAAACAAACTGAATATGACAAATTCAAAGATTGAAGGACTATCAAGAACATTCACCAGGTAGAATATAGAAGACATTTAACCAGCAGTTCTTTTCCTTCAGATGTGGATGAGTGTCAGGAGTCTGCGATCCCGCCGTGCCAGCAGCAGTGCTTTAATACTCTAGGCTCATATCGCTGCACCTGTCACCCGGGATACCAGCTAGTGGGCCATCGCTGCCTTGGTCAGTTCACGTCAAGTTAATTTGTGTAAAAACAGCATTATGTTTTTATACTTGGTGTAAACTGTGAGATTTAGGGGTTTACCAATTGATTAAACTGAAGTACTTGCCCTAAGGATGACACTATTTAGTCTCAAATGTACACACACAAAAAAACAACTACAATTCAGGAAGTAAATATTTCGCATTACTTTTTGACTGTGCTTGTGTGTAATCAGATATAAACGAATGTTTGAAGAATGTGTGCCCAGCACATCAACAGTGCAGAAACACAGATGGAGGCTATCAGTGTTTTGACAGCTGCCCAGCTGGTATGACCACAGCAGAAAATGGGGTGTGTGTAGGTAAGGTACACTCTAAATCCAGAAGACCTTGTTTCTTTAAATTAACTAATACATTTATTAATAAGAGACATAACGTTCTGTTGTGCAGATATAGATGAATGCCAAGATGGCAGTCACATGTGTCGCTACACTCAGATATGCCAGAACACGATTGGTGGGTATGGATGCGTTTGTCCTCGAGGGTACCGCTCGCAAGGCCCAGGTCGACCTTGCCTTGGTGAGGGTCATAGCCAGAAACTTTCTCTGGTCTGTGGCATGTGGTCAGAATTGCTGGCTTTGGATTGGCTGATTGTTGTGTGGCTGAAATTGTTAAGCTCATGAAGTAAAACTAATGAAGTTTAAAGGTTTACCATCCAATGTTTTTGGCCTTTACAGATATTGATGAATGCTCACAAGTGCCAAGCCCCTGTGCTTTTCAGTGCCGGAATGTTCCAGGCAGTTTTCGCTGCCTGTGCCCCCCAGGAACTGTCCTTCTTAGTGATGGTCGTTCATGTGCTGGGCTTGAGAGAGGACCCGTCTTTGGTAACAGCACCCGAGTGCAAGCCAGGCTCCGCCCCCAGCTGGTCTCTACTCTAGAGCGACCATACCTCACTCGCCTGTCAGTGCGTCCTGAACATCCTGGAACGTCACGTCACCCCAGACATGAATGTCCAATTGGATATACTAGCAAGGACGGTACTTGCATAGGTAACTAGCGCTACGCTGCCTTGTGAATGTATGCACCAGAACTGCATGCCTCATCAGACTTGCATTTTTAGACAGTGTTATTATAGCATTGATTTTTCTACAAAGATATTGATGAGTGTGGCTTCAGAAAACCATGCCAGCATGAGTGCAGAAATACGATTGGAAGCTACCAGTGCATCTGCCCACCGGGTTACCAACTATCATCCAATGGTCGAACCTGCAAAGGTGAATCTTCCCCACTTTGAACTGTCACTTTGTTTGTCATTATTGATGTTGGCTACCACAAAATCCAATACCGATTTTTATTAAGCCATTAACACACCATTTGCCTCTTTTATACAAAACGCTTCCAAGATTGTTTTTACTATTCATATTCCCAGCAACATGTGACCTTCAAACAATATTTCAAAGACTCACAGAATATTTTTTCTTGTAGACATTGATGAGTGTGCTGTACAAGGTGTCCAGTGTGGATCAAACCAAATGTGCTTTAACACACGGGGTGGGTACCAGTGTCTCGACACGCCCTGTCCAGCCAGCTACAAGAAAGGGCGCAACCCAGGGTGAGATTTGTACTATATTAGAATTTTAATAGATCTGTATCAATCATCCAAACCCTCATGCAACTATAATATATATCTGATGTCTTCCATGGGCCACAGCACTTGTTATAGACCTTGTACATCCAGACAGGATTGTGGCATCATGGGCTCCTTTCCACCTCTTCAGTACAAGCTCCTTACGCTTCCTCTTGGCATACCGACTCACCACAGTGTAGCCCGCTTGTCAGCTTTCTCTGAATCTGGAGTTCTCCAAGACCACACAACCTTTACCATCCTGGAGCAAGGAGGAGATATTGGAGAGAAGCCATTTGGCATTAAGGATGAAGCAGGAAGAGGCATTATCTTCACTTTAATGCCTTTACACCAGTCTGGTCTGGTGAGACTTCGAGTCCAAGCCACTACGTTGTCAGACCAGGGGCGCATAACCTACCAAAGCATCTTTATCATCTACATCTCCATATCCAAATATCCTTACTGAATGTACCTGACTGGAAACAGGCCACAGAAAACTTGTAGTGGAACAGCCCTGGAAATGCTGTTGCTTAATGGGCCATAGAAGAAACTTGATTTTAACCTGTTCATGTGCCCTGTTAAGATGAGAGTGATAAAGAACTTTCTCCAAGACTGTTAAACATGCAACATCTGTTTAGGCAAACATTTGAAGCAAAGTCCTAACATGGGCATATTGTCCAAAACATGCAGTCCTCGGACAATACAACCACTGTTGTTTTGTTAAATATGAATTATTTCAAAAATAAATGCACCGCACCTTTTAATATTACTATTGTTTGAAAGTGTTGTAATAAAATCTACATTTACATTTGTATTCTTAGCTCTTACAAACTCAGACATATATTCCGGTTGACTACTTCAGTATTACCTGATTACCAGCAAATAATTTAAATTAAAATTGAATACATGTATTTTTAGTTATATTAGCATTATCTTCATTAGGTTGTTTTGGTATATTCCTGTAAATGAATGCCTGTACGCTAAAATGTCTTTTCGTGTGTGTGTGTGTGTCTGTGTGGGGGGAGGAGGATTCCCACACCGAAAAATCATGTCTATGTTTGAATATGGGTGTGCTCTGACTAAAAATGCCAGATGCTTTATTCCAGCAGACCTCTGACTTTGTAAATTACCTTAACAACAACATTAATAGAGCTGTTTCAATAGAGCTGTACTATAACACAACTGCTGTTTTTGGTCACACCCATTTTCGACAGTCAGAGATCAAGATTAGTTTCTCAGAATCTTATTGTTCTGATGTGTTAATTTAGTAATGTGTTCTGGAAGCTGTCTACATTTCATACAAAGGTACATTTGAATACTGTGTGATTATAACAGTCATTGGACTACCACTTTTTCTAAAAAATGATAAATATTTTGTGTAAATATAATTTCTATAGATGCACCAAAGTGTCCTGATTTTATCTCAGCATTAGTTTTTTCACTCTGTCTGTAAAATAAAAAGATACTTATTGTATGCCATTTTCAAAGTTGAATTATAGTGTGTTTGGCAGTTATTGTAAAATGTCTTTTGTTTTTGTCAAAGCTATTTTCTTAAGAATGAGTTTTTCCCAGCAGCTGCATCAGATAGCGAGATACCATCTCTTTCTTATAAATGAAAACTGTGAAAGAGCATATTCCAGTAAATGAAACATAAAACTGACAGATAATCTGACTTGTCTAGAGCAGGAACAATTTAGTCCAGGGTTATGGAATTGGCTGAGGTGATTTTGGGGCCCTTGAGATGTGTTGACAAGTGTATTGGGGGCACCAGCAGACTAAAGACCAGCTCCCAAAACACAACATATGCTAATCTTTTCTTCAAATAAAAGAGTAATTTATTTAAATTTAAAACATTTATTTTTTTATGCAAAAACGTCAACTGTAGGGGTTTAACAATCCTGAAAACATCAACAC
>JBAJNP010002288.1:10919-49833 GCA_036877545.1 Yasuhikotakia modesta
TGTACTGAGGTTTGAACCACCTTCCTTGGGTTGATAATCATCTTTGTGGGGTTGAAAACATTTTGTTTATGTTCTCTATAAATGTGCTCCATAATATTGACACCAGAAATATTTCTCCATTCTGGTCGTTTGAACCGTCCGCTGTCCTCAAACTGTGTTTTGGGGAACATGTGATTCTCAATAACAAACACACCCACACTAGAATGAGCAGCTTGGAGGTCGTCCATAAGAGATGGATAACTGTCATATTTGTATGGCATGAGGATCTCATTAATGTCATTGAGCAGAACACACTTGGACTGATACATCTGTCTGTAAATGCATTCATTGAGTGTTGCTAACTGGCCATAATAATGAATGTCACCCATGTGTTTTGCAAAAATGTTCATGTAAAAAATGATTTATATCAGAATCTTTAAAAAAAGCTCTTATCATAAAGAAGTTTCAAACTGTTACACAAAAATAAAAAAAGCTGTCATGTCATTGCATTTTATGCTCAGATGTTCATTTGAAGTTATATTTTAATCTGTTGAATTTTTTAATGTGTTTAATTATGCAAATCTCCTTTACCCAAAATAATATTCATTGGGTCTGAAAGTGCAACCTAGAGCAGTTTGCACCATACTGTGAGTAAATAGAATTTGTTACTATTAACATCTTGAGTAGAGTATAACATCTTGAAGTATCCTAAAATTTGCCTACTTACAGTACTAAACCTATAATTACTTTAATTACCTTACTAAACCTATTTAGGGTTTAAATCTCACACCAAAAAACAAGTTATATAAATACAGCATAATCACAAATTGGCTCATATGATTGTCGTTCTGTCAGAATGGGGCTTAATCTAAAGCTCTACATATTTATGAAGCAGCAGTGTTTTGTACTAATCACATCTGATCTCTCTGTAAATAAAGTTAGCTGGTTTAGTATTTAAAATAAATTCCTTTAAGCCAATAACTTAAACTACTATCACCTAATGATTATTTTAATGTTGCAACATTTCAAAAATGTGATTTGGATCAAAGAATCTTTAAAGAATGACATAGATAAATGGACATCATACACAAGAAAGTGACTTACAATATATACACAACAAACATACAAAGTAAATGCACATCTTTCACTTTCATTATCTTGAAAGTGAGGTTTCTGTTTCTGCTGTGCTTTTCACTGCTTTTTCTCCATTATCCAGTCCAAGTCATTGTAGTCATTATTGCTAAAATAAACATTTGACCTCTAAATTGTGACCTTCAGTGTATATGATTTGGCATTTGAAGAAACAGGAAAACAAAGGTCTAGTGAGTATTAGGGAAGATAATCATGTAATGTTAGGAGAATCCAACACTTTGTGAAGTCTAACAAATGTTTCATGCTTTAGCTCTGATGTGGTTTGGAAGATTAACAGGTTAATCTTTAAAGATTTATATACTCTTTGTGTCTCTAACCTGGCAATTAATTGGACATATATCTATTTATTAATGTATATTAATGTGCTGTTGAATAAATTCATTACAGACCAGCATTTATAGAAATATGGTTCGGTTTACAAATAAAAACAGATTTATGAGATCAGCAAAAAATACTGAATATGACCCACTGGCTTTTAGAAAACAAAATAAAAGTCCCATCCTGATAAGAACTACGGGAATAGTATTTCCCCTTTTGTCTTGATTCCTTCTCTTTTCATTCACACTCTCTCTTTCTCTCTCTGTCTCTCTCCACAACACTCAAACTTTCCTGTACTGGAACTTTACAAATGGAGGGTTTATAAAATGTTGGGAAAACCTGCAACAGCTGCGTTTACTAATAGGACCAAACTGCATCAATTAAGCCCATTAATGGATTGTTCATTTACAACAGCTGCTAATGTGGAGAGTCATTGCGTTTCAACAGGAAATACAAGCAGACCTGTCAAAAAATACAGCCTATTGTATATACAATTTTTATGTTAATTTAATAACTTTTTCCTGTTCATAATTTCTTACATACTCTAAATAATATTTTGCTTTGTAGCTACATTTATGGTAGATGTATTCAGTTTTCTCAAAGAAAACAAAAACATCACAACATGCTCTGTGTGATAATCAACAGAGTGCCTTTCTATGGTCAGTATCACAGAGAATGTAATGTAATTATTATTATAATTATTTTCACACCACTGTCTAGTCTATGATAAAGATTCAAATGTAAATAAATATGTAAATATGTGTAATAGGAAGCTGTCAGCTGACTTTAAACAATAATACAAATGTTTCCATTCACATAACATTTGCTTCTGGTAACCGTTTATTTTAATTAAAACAAATTAAGTGTAAATGTCTTCAGCTCGTAATGTTATAAACAGTAGGTATATAATGTTTCTTTTGCTTTCGATTTCTATCTCTGAATACTGTATGGAGACTAATATAGACCCCCATTGCTCAACTGCAAAATATTTTTATCACTAGCTGTACAGACAGATGTTTGTACATCTCCACAGTTTGAGTACATTACAACACATTGTTGTAGTCACCAAAACAGCTGGAGATGCAGACTGTGAAAGTTTGTTGTATTAGGAGATTTTGTATTAGCAAGTATTTAGTTTCATTGCCCAATGAAACTTTACTATAAATAAAGACGATGTTCCAAGTGTTTTCTTTTACAAATCATGGGAAGCCTAAATGCTGTGTTTTCAATCTTGTTCAATGGTGCAATAACACAGTAAAGATTGTCCCTGTTAACTTGTTTTTATTATTGATGTTACACATTTTCTTTATTATTGTTATATGTAAAGATTATGGCTGTCTATGTCAAAATCAACATACAAGTACAGTGAGAATAAAGGATAAACTTTTTTTTTTGTTTTTGCCTTTTTCATAGACAGTAAGTTTAAAAATAAACAGCTGAAGTGATTGTGAAACATGCTTGACAATAAAAAACAGTTTGTGGCAGCACCTGTCTGGCAACATGGCTTATTTGTAACATAACTCTGCATCAAAAACTACAGTACCACAGCTTGACCGTTTTAAACGTTTAAAGCGATCAGTAGTAATCGTCTTGGGTTACTTGACAGTATAGTCTAACAGCAATGGGAAAATCAATATATACAATGACAACAATAAAACAACCTTTACATTAAAATGAGAAAATGGTGTTTCTTCATTTCAAAGATCCCTTGGTAACAGGTATTTTAGCTAATCTTGACCTATACAATAACACACATCACCATGCTTAAAATTGTCAATTTAACTTAAAATGTAAAATTTAACTTAATCTACTTAAAATGTAACACACAAGAAATCCACACACAACAATCAAAAATGCACACAACAGGTTATTGTGTTTGTGTGCATTTCTAGATTGACGTTTCATGTTTCATGTTTCAAGTTTCATGTCCTATCAGTTCTTATACAAACCAGAAAGCATCAGTGCCTTGTCAACATTTGGTACCAGTTTCTCCTCAAAGTCCCAAACTCTCTTGTCCACAATCAGTTGTTCTTTGGTGAGATGACCCTGCAGTGGATCTCGAATATGTACAATCCTACACATATCAAATGGAACATTATATGTATCTCCAAAGTATTTCAAGGAGGAATGTACTGAGGTTTGAACCACCTTCCTTGGGTTGATAATCATCTTTGTGGGGTTGAAAACATTTTGTTTAGGTTCTCTATAAATGTGCTCCATAATATTGACACCAGAAATATTTCTCCATTCTGGTCGTTTGAACCGTCCGCTGTCCTCAAACTGTGTTTTGGGGAACATGTGATTCTCAATAACAAACACACCCACACTAGAATGAGCAGCTTGGAGGTCGTCCATAAGAGATGGATAACTGTCATATTTGTATGGCATGAGGATCTCATCAATGTCATTGAGCAGAACATACTTGGACTGATACATCTGTCTGTAAATGCATTCATTGAGTGTTGCTAACTGGCCATAATAATGAATGTCACCCTTGTGTTTTGCAAAAAGCCAGCCTAAGGACGGTTTCAGAAACTTGTTGATAGGCCATGACACAATCTCCAGTGTTCCCTCTTTTTCATAATGTTTTAAGAGCTTGTTCAGGTCTGCTGAACAGCTGGTTTTATAGACAACCACTCGCTGGACACCCAGAAGTTTGTACATCTCCACAGTTTGAGCAAATTGCAGCACATTGTTGTAGTCACCAAAAAGGGTGGAGATGCAAACTGTGAAGTTATACTTGAAAGCCTCATGTATTATGTGATTTTTTATTGGCAGAAACGCCATGTCATGAGTCACTTTATGACTGACTGAATCATTAGTTGAAATGAGGACATGTGTTGCATTTTCCAAGTGTTTGCCTTTACAAATCACATCTGAGACATGAAACGGGAAGCCAAAATTATCAGTGTGCACCTCAACATCGGTCTCAGTAGTTTTACAGTCAAGTTCACTATTGCAGTAAACACAGTAAAGTGGCTGAAGACTGTCTCTGTTGATAATGCTGATGACTCGAATGGTTCCCTCTATTCTGTGGTCTATGAATGCAGACACCATGTAGTGTTTGGAGTCTTTGATGGGTGTTATTGAATTTGAAGCCTCTGTGATTTTTTTATTGTTCCTGATAAAAAATATTTTTGGGGCAAATATAGTATTGTCCGAGTATGCCAGAAAGAAAAAAACAGTAGCAGTGACAATAAATGCTATTTTAAAAAATATTTTAAGCCTTTCTTTTCCCTTCTTCACATGATTCTCTGTGAAGAAAAAACACATTTTAGTTGCAATGCAAAAAATTGTGATTGGCCATGCAAAACTCATCGGCTACTCACTTTTACTCCTACTACTATAATATCAGAAAGATAAACACTGATTCAATGACTGCAATGTCATTTACTTGTATGTAATTATAATCATATATATAACATACATAGTCATGTATTTATAGTATTACATAATTCCTTAGATTGCGCATTTTTGATCATATAATTTATTTGTTTTATTATTTCTTACAATAAATTATTATTAATATTAATAATAATAGTTAGGCAAAGGGCTATAGATGCACTGTTAAAATATTTATTCTAATTACAATTAGTGGAAATTATCTCAGTGTTGTGCTACTTCATAAAATGTACAACTAAAACACATTGTATGCAAATGATAATTTAAATTCAAATTATTAAATGTATGGCAACTTTTCAGACAATATACATCTACACTAACCACACCCAAAACGTTCCTTCGATTATGGCCTTTCATTTTCATTGCAAATAAATGCCTTTCTGATATCATATGACACTTATAAAGGGAGACAAAAGGAAGCTTAGCAAAAATTAACTGCATTCAAATTACTGCCACATACATCTTACTATTGGCAGAGCTAATGTATATAGCCTCTGTCAACGAAGGGGAGTGGGTAGGGGGGTGAGGGGGTGCTAGGCTTTTTTGTAGACACTCTTTAATCATTATTAATAATAATAACAATAATCATGAATCAAGAATCAGATTAATAACCCTAAAGTATTTTGTCTTAATTTAAAATATATATTTGAAACACCCATTGAGATTTTAAGTTCATATTTAGTATCTAGCTTTCTCACATTCACAAGGCTCTGTCAGTTTAACATTTTATAAAGATAAATGTTATTAATCCAAAATGCATTTATTTAGATGAATGTAATGTTTAAATCAAATTTTTTCGAGTGTTTTATTTCAAACTTTTTACATTTTTTACTTTTTTTTATTTTAAACTATTACACCAAGTGTGCGATAATCACAAGGGTATTAAAGCTCAGAAAATTTATTAAAACTGTAAGCTTATGAAAAATGAAAGAATAAAACAATATGAAAAGTAAAATGTATTGTAAAAAAGTAGTTACATAAAGGAGTTATTAAAAAAATAAAACAATTAATGTAAGTTATGGTTTTTTAAAAAGTAATTTCATTATAAAGGGAAAAATGGGATAACATGGAGCATTGGGCAATGTAAGACTGTAGTCTAGTGAAAACTTGACAAATTTCCAAGTTCAGAGCAAGTAGAACTGCCTGTTTAATTTGTAAATGATCAGTGCAGGTGGCTGTAGGCAGGCAAGTATCAGAAGACTATACAACTGCTGACAGATGTTGGTAACTAGACGTTTTATGTAACAATATTAATGGTGACCTCATAAAATGTATACATGTTGTATACACTGCATGTTGCAGTATTGTTCAGCTGACGGCATTAATACATTTAATTAGGTTAGAAGCTGTAGTTTATCAAAAGGATTCCATTATTAACAACAATGAAAAATGTATGTTTAAATATGTATTATTTGTTAATGTTAGTCAACGCAAATACAACAACTGTTGACATTGTATTTGAATAAACTAACATTAACCAAAAGTAATAAAACTGCATTGTTTATTACATTTATTTGAATTAATTTAAATTAATAATTAGTTAAATTAATTTATTTAAAAACAAAAAGTACAAAAAATAGTAACATTACCTTTAATATCAACGTTGTCCTGTTGAATAGACATTTCTGTGTGTAGAATTAAATCTATCAAAAAGGACTGTCAAAGTTCTGTGTAACAAAGTTATGTGGACTGTCTTCAGGTTAATATTCATAGCAAACACAAAGAGTTAATGGGATGGTGCCAGTCCTTCATCCAATCCACTGGGGCAAATCAAATAATCTCATTTGGATTATATACACGCCCACAACCAGGGGTTAAAAATTTGTGACACCTACAAATACAAAAAACAAAACAAAAAAAACAACAGATTCAGTCAGATATGAGTTTTTCTGTGTAAAAGAGGGAATTAAAAATAGAAAAAAGATTGTTTACTTAAATATGAATTACCTTTCCATGTAGGACTGTCTTCAAATTTTGAATATTTTTACATAAAAGCTTTTTGGCTTATCAATTCCATCTGGGTTTCTATTTCCAGTGGCTAAATGATCATCAGTCGACCCCAGAGTGTTGTCCTTCCTCAGCACATGTAATGTAAGTTCTGTTTTTCTGCTTTAACTTATAAACATTACACCGATATCAACATGTTAGTACGGGTCTTCTGAAGTGAAACTAAATTTGAGAAAACATTTATATTTGAGCTGATTGCACAATCAATAGCTCAGACCTGGACACATCTCTCTCTATATAACTGGTTTTTACATAGCATTTAAAAAATATTCAGGAAACACACAAGAAACCAGAGAGAGTCCTCCAGAGTCCTCTGGATTATTTTATAATGGATGAATACAAATTTTAAAACGTTTTTGAAACTACCTTACCTAAGTTTTGTTAAGTCAGCAGGTTAATTGAATAGGGCAGAGGTGGATCTAAATAATTCATGATGGTGTTTGCAGACAACTATGGCATCAAGCTAATTACTAATAATTATGAGTTTGGTTTTTTACTGTAAACGCATTTTCTCAATAGTATCACACAAATTATCATGTGTATTGATACTTAAATTGCTGGCGTAATGCCCAGAAAAGTTATATTTTGTTTAAAATATTAATGCATCCAAATGTTACCAATCTTCATTTGGAGCTTAATCGTTTTATTTAATTTACAAAGCCTTTTGGTGAATACATAACAAAACATAACATAACATAAAAAAACAAATACATAAGAGATATATTAATATTATGGGTATCTGCAATAACATACCGAAAACAGAAAAATGTTTCCTTTGTATTTTTGAGTAAAGGTCAGTAGTTGGTGATGTCACTAGACAGACTGATCATACATGCGCAAGACGTTACCATTTTGAACAATTTTATTAACCAAAAACAGAGGGTATTCACCTGACATCACAGCATGGGCAGTCAGTGTGATTAAATGGTGCGCAGATGATTAAGGAGTCTGGCCAATCATAACTGCCAAAACCATGTTCCTTTCACTAAAGCAAATGTCAGTGGCAGGTGGCAGCATGTTTACGCAAAAACACATTTACAATAAATATATTCCAAATGACAGGTTTGGTAAGACAGGTGAGATCTTAAGACCTTTTCTTTACAAGACTGTTCCAGAGAATTCATTTCTCAGAGCAGGTGTGGTGTGGAGGTTAAAAATAAGTTAAAAATTACATTAGTCATATAAACCTATAAAAATAATAACTGTTAATAAAAAACAAGAATAATCATGAATCTGATCAATAACCCAAAGTTTTTGTCTTAAAATATTTTAATTTTAAGTTAATATTTTAGTATCTAACATTCTCACATTCACAGTTCTCTGTCAGTCTCACATTTCATTAGGACTAAAATAAATAAAGCAAAATAAAAAACTAACTAAAGCTGTAATAAAATCTGTATTTTTCCACCACAAAATTGTGACATCTTCAGACTTTGTCAATATTTTTTCTGTTTATCAGGAAAGATACAGGTTGTGTGTCCAGGCTTGTTATGCAAGGTTACACTGTATTTCACTTGCTTTCTAACATCTAACATAAATTATAAACTAAAATTCTAACAGGTTTGCGGTTGTTCTTAATCAGTTTTACACATTTCTCCGAACTCAGATCAATATTTTGAAGTTGATCAATGCAGCCATCCAAACACACACTTTATTTAGTGACATACAACTAGTGGCACTCATTCTAAACTATGAATCCATAAATGTAAACATTACACACGCTAGCATGAAAAGTCACCTTAACATTAACATTACAATCTTCCAAAAAATACCACCCTTAATTTAGTAAAACACAGCATAATGAGGCACTACATTCATTTATTCTAAGCATATGAAATTACAATAATGACAAATAAAACTACTGTAACTGTTCCTACTGGTTTTGTAAATGTATTATTGAAAATGTTGGAGAAATGTGGGCGATCAATTGAGAAAAACTATAATAATACAAAGGTCATACTTTGGCACTTAATTACATAGAAACATCAACTAGACATTGTAATTTATATACATTATTTACATCACATTTCACAGGTTTGTGAAGTAAATTGAATACCAGACATTCTCTTGCCATCTTCTGTAGATGCAGCTCTCTCCATGTCTGAATAAATTTCTTACTTTTCCAACATACTGTATACAACAGCCAAAGAATCCATTTCCAGTTGTTTTCTGCATTCTTTTATCATTAGTATGAAGTGTAAAAAACTTTGCCCCCTTTTGGCTATGAATAGTTCATACTCTTCCACAGTGTCCTTTTTCATTTATGTACAGTATTTACATCTTCCTACAATTCCGCTGCTTTGCTTTCCACATTCCTAAGTCTATTCAAAGGACATGAGGTTTGCTGGTGTCTGTGGAAAACAAGATTTTCAAGTTAAACATTTCCTTACAGTAATTTTAGCAGAAGGTTTTATCTGAAGCGACTTATGAAAGAGGAACGTCACAAGTAATTTGTCATACAGCGGCTAACACCACCTGCGATGAGAAGGTATATTTGTGAAAGCACTTACCTGTGGTCTTGTACTCCTGCAAGCCTCGGCTAGATGTTTGTGCCAGATAACTGCAGAGAAACGTGATCCAGTCTGGAACTTGTAAACATTACCTGGACTCACAAATAAAAAAAAGTAGGTAGTAAAAAAAAGTAGTCACAAAAAAATGATATATATGAATGATAATAATTTTTTTTTGAAAAGGAAAGCAAAAATAAGTGGCTGTAGACAGACAGACAGACAGGCTGACTGACAGGTATACTGACGTACCTCTTTCAGGGTCAGTCAGCTGGAAAATGTTTGGATGTTCAGTATTTTCAGGCAGGGCAACCATCCAGCCAGTGAGTGTGATCTTTTTACATGGCCTGGACTTGTACTTTAATAAAAAAACATCAAGTTTAAAACAATTTGTGGCCATTTATTTAAATGTATTTATTTGTTTTTGGCCATTATTTAAAACTCACCAAAATACAGCATGAGCTAAATTCACCTCACACACATCTAAAAGTTTCTCATCGAATTAAATGATGAATCACTTACATGTCTTCGTTCATTTGCTCTTAGTGCTTTAGAACCAAAATAGATGAGAATAGACCCAGACAGAACGATCCAATATCGCCTCCACGACGAAAGCTGACATATAGAAAACATCACATAATATTCAGAGACAGATTTAGGGATGCATGACATATATTTGCACACATAGAATTTAAGAAAACACATTATATTCACCCTTATTTTTAGGTTTATTTAGGTTCGTATTTATAAGTACAATTTATGTATTTAAAAATAACAACTTACATAATACAAAAAAGTTTTAAAAAACACTTCAAAAATATTCGTTTGGGTTATGTTTTAAAGTAATGACAAATGCGAAAAGTAATTCAGTCATTCAGCATTCATTTCAACTAAAAATGATCATTCTGGGGTCAGTTACATTGAATAGTTTCACATTTGGTTTACACTTGTTGACAAGTCTATGGTGTTCCTGCTGGCTTCGGCTGAAGCCGTTTAAACTGAGTTCGGCTTCTGTGGAATTCTCTATGCGTTACAGGTTAGATGTTTTGCATAACATATTTAACCGATTGTTCAGTCTGTTAACAGAGACAGAATGATGCTAATAATGCCAAATATTTGCAGCTTTTTCATTCCTGTGTGTGATTTCCTGCTTGCTTTTCACATTGCATATTGTAAACACAAATAAACATAACTTGATCTTGTGACAAAATGTCCTCAAAAAATTATAAATATCAATAAACTAACAAAGTTCGAAAACAATTATTCACTCATGAATCAGTAATTAGCACTGTTGGTGTACTTGCTCTGAATGCCTATAATCTGTCACACACACAAGTGAAAATACAATGAATTCAATGTATACATTTATTTTTAATCAGTACTTGCATTCCCTGGGATTGAACCCACAACCTTTGGGCTGCTAGCACAATGCTCTACCAATTGAGATAAAAGACGGCTGTAAGGCTTAAGGACATCATTCAGAAATAATATAGAAAAAAACATGACTGTCACTTACAGTGGGTTTCTTGCCCTCCTTCATCAATGTCTTCCTTCTTAAGGGTCCTTCAATGGTTATACTGCTCAAAGAACTGCATTCATAGCTGGACACGGCCCCATGGGTGCTGATAAGGAAGCAGAATATCATATTCCTTTACTTGAGCACAAGGAGTATGTTTCTGCATCAATTCTTGACATGACTGGCATCTTTAATGATGTCCACTTAAGGATACACGCAAGCAGCTATAAAGCTTTATACCTGAAAACATAACTTCTGCTTCTAGGTGAGTTACAGACTGGGACTCGCCAGTTTGGACCCAGCGTTGCGTACATGCGACCTCTGAATGAGATTAAAAAAAGAAATCTGATTTGTTCTTTGGAATTTAGTCATAGATTGATTGATGTGAACTATTTGGCAATAAAATATAGGCAATATAATCTATCATATCTATAATGCATAGAGGCTATAATTCTGTAAAAAAGAGGATGTACATTATGACTCACCTCTCTACAGTACTTGATAATTCGTCACTAAAAGAACTTTCTCTACTCCCTGCAGATAGACAGAAAATGATGAGTCAAGACAAGCGGCAATTTCTTTCAATAACTGGAAGATGCTACCAAGAATATAGTAAAAATGCTAATATACTCAAGTAACTAATAGAAAACAATGTGGAGTTTGGAACAAGCAAAAACCCATTTAGAGGTAGCAGTATTAAAACCACTAGACCAACTAAAACTTAACACTTATGAGGCAGTCATAAGTGTTGTTTTTATGCCACTAACATCACCAGAGGGATTTATGAAAATAAATAAACAAAAACAAAACAGGTGGAAGAGACACAGCACACTAGAAGTTGTTGATAAATCAACAACTACAGCGAGGTGTACAATAAAACATTACATCATTACCCAGACAAATGCCATTGGTGAACACTGAATCATGGGTGTGGTTTCTGACAGGACTGTGTGATTCCAAGAAACTGTCATCCAATAGGTGTCGAGCCTTTTCTTTGGCTGGGAAAGTTGCACTTTTGCTCTCTGCCACACTAAACTGACACATCATACTGAAAAGAAAGAGCAAGACCATTTTTATATCATTTATTATAGTTTCTTCACTGGCCAGGGTTTACGTCATAGGTTAACACATATGGAGGTGATTTAATGTAGCGTGTTACTAACTTATTTCCCAGGCTGTGGCTCTTCCGGTGCCGGGCAGGAGGTGGGGTGGGGAGGTGGTTAACCACTGACGTATCAGGACAGGTCGGCCGGCGGTTATATCTCACTGAGGCGGATACTTCTGAGGGGCCTGTAAACACACACATGTACCAATGTCTACTTATGACTGTAAACTAATGCTTAATCATGACAAATATTTGATTCTGTCCAAGATACACAATCTTACATTCTGACTCCAGGTCTTACAGATTTACATGACTCTCAGAAATCCCACAGGATTTAAAAATCCTGTAAGAAATCCCACAGGATTTAAAAATCCTATATCATAAAAGAACATTTCACAAACCAACCCCAATATTACTGGCCTGATAAAGAAAAATGCAAGTCTATCTATAAAGCAAAAATAGGTGGACAGGGTTCCATCTAGTAAAATGTTACCTGCAGTTTAAGGGGCTTTTTTCACAGTAAAAAAACAGATGAGCATTTGTGGCAATGCTGAAGATAATTTTTGTTTATTATTGGAAATGTTAATTGTGATATTCCCTACTGTTTTTAAGTTTAAATTTTGTAGTTTAAAGTTTAGTGTTTTAGTTTATAGGGACTCACAGTGCGTAAGAAGAGGATAATTAGAACCAGCCTCTTCTGAACTAACAATCAGAACACATTACATATCTGGGTCAAATAATGTATTCTTTTAAAATATATAATTTTTAACTACATGTACTTGGTTTACTGGGCCAATTAGTTTAAGTGGGTATCTTTTAAATTATACCTAAAATGGTTGTTATAAATTACCAGCAAATGCTTATGATATTCTTTGCTCCACATGGACTACAACCACTACCAAGTTGTCCAACATGAATTTGAAACAATTTAACCAATTATCTTTATGCCACAATCATGCTAATTTTAGCATAAATGAAACCTGGAATAAGCAAAACTGTCAGGCCACATTACAGAAAATGGTTAAAGAGTAAAAACATAATTAGCCAGAAGTTATTACAAAGTAGATTAAACAATTCTAACTTAATTTGACATGTATAATCACATTTTTTAGTCTGTCACTGCACAGACTATTCATCCTAAATTAGTATGTCATGGTTTGTTAAAATAAGTATGCTTGAAGTATGCTTGGATACTCTTTTTTTCCCTGTTGATAATTCAAAGTGCAGATCCACACAAACTCTGATATTACCCACAACTTACTGCATGAAGATGATGCTGAATGAATAGACCACAAGTGATGCTTCAAAGTATTGAATTACATAATTAACAAAAGTAATAATGGATGATGTAATGCTTAAATGTAAGTAGGAGTTGTATTTTGATGTCTATATCTAACAATCACTGTGTTGTTTAGGCAACAATGTCCACTTCCGCTATGCGCTAGCATGTCCCAGTACTTTGCACATTCTTTTTTCTTTTCTTTTTGCATATTCTTTTTTACTTTGCATATGTTTTTATAACATAAACAGTACATACTTTTTAGGGATTTTACGTAGGTGAATTGGGACCCAGCATATAAGAACGACCAATGAAGATATTATACAGCTGAACACAAAAATCCATACCCTCATTTTCTATCACCAGTCGCCATCTAAACGTCTTAAGGAGTAGGTACACTTCTGCCGCAGCTGTTACAACCATGAAATGCTCAACATAATTTGATTTCCAGCTCAAGCGTCTGATAGACAGAAAAAGGAAACATCCTAATTGCTCTGCTTCTTTTGAGAGGAACTGACATTCACACCATGATCTCATTCAAGGTCTTCACCAACTTTGCCCAAATTTTGAGATGCCTGTCTCGAGGAAAAGGTTTTTTAAAGATTCTTTGTTTTTCATGGTGGAAACCACACTTGTCTTTTTAAGTGTTTGCAGGTCTAAACTGGTAAAGTTAAAAGACAGAGGATATTACTTCTATGGAGCACAGAAGTCTAAACACATGGGCATCATTTTTCTTACAGTCTCAGTGCTCATTCACTTTTATAGTATAGAATAAAGCAGCATCAACATTCTTCTAAATATTTTATTGGCTGTTTCACTGAGGAAAGAGGGTTTCATAAACAAGGCTGAGAACACAATAGCAGAATTATCCCAATTTAAAACCAGACGATCCAACTGATTCTTAACTAAACTTCTGCTCATAAAGGTCTGAAGGAAAGTTACTAAAGACCACCATGATTCAGAGCGTGAAGGGTCTTCCAGAGCCACTTTACTGATAACAGGTGTTTTCTGCCAGACTGAAAGCAATAAGCTTATGGAAAAAGTGAGGAAAGGTTTCTGTTTAAACACGGGTCTGCATGGCTTATCTACAACTCCCTGAAAATTCTGAGGTAACATATGTCTCACTCTTTCATTGCTCCATCAATGCACACATCTGCAAAATCCCTCTAACCAACAATGACTTCCAGACATGCTGTCATCCATGGAGAACATCACCTCCCCCAGTCAGGTACACATAAGATACTCAGTTACAAAATGACCCCTATATTTCCACTGGTAAAAACCCCCCTCAGAAAAGAAAGATCAATCTCTTCCAGGAAGACATTTTAAGGAAAGCAAATTGAAGTGAATGAGGGATCAAATTTTTACCTCCAAGGTCTTCTTTAGAGGACACCAGGCGAGGCGAGCTGTTCCCAGGTTCAATCTTCAACGACAGCCTGTGGTTAATAAAAAAAAGCAAAAGTAACAGTGACAGCTTATAAACAATATATGCACTGTATGTCATTGACAAACTACACTGACTTCATGACTCAGCAATACTTCAGAGAACTCTCCATGTAACAGTGGTGCCAAATGGCAGGATGTTCTTTAAGTGTACCTAATGTTTTAGGACAGTACCCCTAGATTGTATGATCGGTGAGAAACCAGAGCCCTAGTTTTCCAACCCCACAGAGCTCCAGACAATGATGTCATATTCCCAAATGCATATTCTGTCCAGTTATTACTCTGTTTTCCTACCAAACCATCTTCTTTTGGCAAACCTGAGTCATCTTGGGTTGCCGGAGGACCCAAAGTGTCCTGGGGGCCCTCATGTCTGTCTGAATATTGAAATATGAAGACTGCATAATCTGGTACAATAAATAAACTTTCACGGTAGGTCATTTTAGTGCCTAGAGAGTACAGGTATATTTTTCCAGAAGGCACGCAGTAATCTTCAAACTAACACTTTTGAACAGCTAATCTTATACAGTTTAAGACAGGCAAATCATGTAAAAGCCCTTTATTTACACTGTCACTAAATACTATGACTTTGATATGCACTACAGTATATCTTTGTGACCGATTTTGTTATTACACTACACTGTCTATGTAAACGACTGTCTCTGCATGACCTAGTTTTATTGTAGCTGAGACATGTTTCATCTGTTTTTTTGAAAAATAAGCCAGACACGTCATAGTTTGTAATAAAGCTTGGAAAACATTGTGTGAATTATGTCAGCATTTCATTTTTCATTATCTTTACAGCCAATATTTGAAAACTAACAGATCAGCTTTTACAGCTTGAAACTCATTGTTGTCAGGAGTTAGAATGTGGCTAAAAAACATCATTTTCTCCTTGAAGGAAACAACTCAATATTTTGATACTCTAAAATTAATAATTGCTACAGTCTTTGACCTGCCTGACCAACACACTAAACAAAGCTGGTTCAAGTGGAATTATTTTATGTATTTTACCAGTCATGCACAGAATTATATGGACTGAAAGTAATTGGTTTAACGTGTTTTTTGTTTCATCAGGTTTTAAAAGGGTTTATAAAAATGTCAAAATTTCAATAAGTTTGGGCCTTATTATGTCAATCAGTGTTTACATAGAGCATTTTCATTCAAAATAGATGTTCAAAATGATTATAAAAATAAAAAGCATAACTTCTAGAAAAAGCATAAATTAATAGTATTCACAGAAAGTGCAAGATCACTAATTTTCTATAAATTGCAAATAAAAACTTAACCACACAGAGAGTTAATAATATCTAACTGGAAAATAACTTTCACACATCCACATGGAGAAAGTGGAAATATGGGCACCCAGAGTTTCGCAGTTCCTGATGTTGCGTTTGTGAATGTCTAGACTGCAAGAAATTGGACCGCAGTTAAACCACCTGCCCCTCATTCAAAACAGACAGTAGGACCACACAGTACGATTGAAGACTCTTGGACTGAGAGACGGAAACAAGAACCAGAAATGCCTCATCTGATGATGACATCACTCTGTTAAAAACATTCAAGCCATGACAGAAGGCCACATAGACATGATACATAACAAATGCAAGTGTACGGCTACCTTCTGCTTGTAAAATCCGTTCATAGCATTTTATGAGTCATGCCTCACCACATGTGTATAGTCTAATGTTTAATACATTATATAAGACTGTAGAGGGAAAATACATTATGGAAGTCATTTGCTTTTGCTGCCTGAGGTGGAGGAAATATGGTTTATAATGCAACATAATGTCATGCCAAGCTGGTGCAGCTGTGGCTGGTAAATGAGGTGTTTGGTTGCACTGTGGGCCATGCAGCCATACCAACGCAACATAAAGTTTACAGACACCACACGTTTTAATAAATACTATAGGCAGCTGGGCAGAATGAAGTGTTAAAATAGGGAGGGTGTTGCTTTACGAGGGTCGTAGAGAATTAAAGCTGGCAAATGATCAACATAACATTAAATATTTTTTAAACTAACCCACTTGTATTAACTGTACCACAAATTTCAAATCAGAAGGTTGAAAATATACAAATATTTTAAAAAATTAACTGGGTAATTATCACAATAATTAATTATCACAACTTACGAGTAATTGTCATCCTCAACAAATTTCTGGAACTCTTCAATGTAGCGCACTGACATCAGATACTTCTGTACATGTGGCAGCGTGACCAGATGATCTGTGGGTAAATAAATAAATTATACATTTACAACAATAATATGAAAAAGAAAACAAACCTTGTAGTCTGTAAAAAGTGTTACTATTGCATTAAAAATTAAATTAAATCACATTATGTGAACAATATCTGTAATTTGTGGAAAGAAACTGACCATATTTACAGGACACCTGAAGATCAGAGATGATGCGCAGCAGATTGTTCATCTGATTGGTCCTCTGCTCTGTCTCTATGATGCTGTCAGAGGCAGGGTAGGCGGAGTCAATGTAGGTCATATCAAACAGGTAAATCCCTAATGTAAATAGAGAAAGAAAAGTTTTAATTATTAAAACTTATTCAAAGTAATCTGTAAATCTTTTTTAAAACAGATTAACTTAAATTTGTCAGTCTTCTAATGCAATGTAATCGATCAAATTATTTTAAAACCAGATTCACTTCAGAGTTGGTATGAAACAGGCAGAAAGTGTTGTCCGCTTGGCTGTGTGCATGACAAAAAGAGCCATATAGTGTATTATCATGCTGCTCTGGTAAAACAGTATTTTTAACACTTTAGACAGTTGCTCTTAGACAATTGCTCAAGACTCATTAAACAACAAAAGTCTAATATAAATAAATAAAACACAAATACTCACACCATGCTCTCCACAACCTCATGTACTACAATCTCATCATACTTCTTACTTTGAGACATACTACAGATCTGGGCTTTGAATACTACAGTGGCTCATCACCCCACTTAAGCACATCTTCTAACAGATCTGAGTATACTCTCACTAAGACACTCATGCTAATTGCTAGGCGAAAGGGACACAATCAAAGCCACATGCAACGTCTGGCCTGAAAATTGGTAGCCTGGAGCTACTGCTTGATAGGTCCTGCTTGCTTATAATAGCTTTGTTTCCGCTATCAGGGTTACAGATCGGCTGTTTAAACAGCAGGCAGAGGTCACGAGTCTCCTAATATGGGCAATTAGTCACTACCTAAAGAGCAAAGATGTGCTTTAAACAGCCAGTGAGAATCTTCTCTTGCCAGGCTTCAGGACTATCTGTGACTATCTATGTGTGGTGCTAAATTAACTACAGGAAGATGAAAATGAACTGTCAGGGAGTAAACAAGCACTATAAGTTAGATTAGATCAGTGAATTTTATTGTAGCAATGAGGCAAATGGATTTTCAATCGAGTTTCAACATTTGTCTGAAAAGTGAATTTGTGCAGTTGAAAACCATTAGTAGCTACACAGAAGATCTCATGTTTCATTGCTAAAGCAGATGCTATACTTGCTGTCTTGTGGATTATTCTTCAGTTCTGCTGAAGTGGTCAAAAGACACCAGATTGGCTACAAAAATGCTATTGGAGTTTCCATTGTAATTGCCCAGAAAATGTACACAATTCATCGGCATGTTAAAAAGTTGGATGTGCCAACTGTAAGCATGCAAAAATATCAAAATACCGTTGTTGCGGCCAACAAATACAATGTTCAAAAAAACAAAAAACGTTCCCCAAACACATGTCCAAATTAATACAACTGGACAATTTGACTCTGCAACTGCCCATATGATTTAAAGACTGTCATTTAAAGCAACAGAAATAGTTGAGTGTGTGTGTGTATTTTACTCTTCAGGCCATAGGGCAGCTGTAAAGCTGAGATGCTGACACACTTCCTGTGAAAAGTGAAGTGAGAGACTCATTGACCTACAGTGACCTCTCGCTGGATTCAATTACAACAGCAAAAAGACGTATTGAAGTATTCATATTGAAGTTGACACAGCTGCCATCTACAAGCCATATAGAGACTATAACTGAGATTCCGAGAATGTAATTTGTTTGGTAATGTGAGGTGATATTAAATATGGAAAAAGACATGCCTGTCTGACATAATATAAACAAAGAAAACAGGAATTAGGATGGCTTTACTTGGCCTGAAACATGTAATAATTACAAATAATGATATATCTGTCTTCAGCCAGGATTATTTCAGATGTTTCTTGGACACACTGAATAGGAGTCAGACTTCCTGGAAATAAGTGTTTGAGTGGCTAGAGTCCAATGAGTCCAGTCATCGTACAGTCTAGATTCATCTTCACGGACAGAAAGAGGCAGAAAGACAGAAGACAGTTCACATACTCTATAGCCATCAGAAGCTCATGTCTTTAAGAAGACTTATAGAGAAAATAGGACACAATCATACACCTGTAATGGTACTTGTTACAAATACATTGCACAAAACATCTGTGATCAGAGATCTTCAACAATTTGTCCCCACTCTGTTCCCAACCAATTCATAAATTATGTTTGTCAGGGTGTGTTCCATTCAGACATGATCCTCCCTATGCCCTATTCCTTTTGAAGGCTTTACCCTGCATAGTGAGTGTGTGTATGGAGTTAAAGGTTGTAGGTCTCGAAACACTGATCGTGAGGAACACATATTTTTAATATGATGTTCCTGATGTGCTACAGCTGCTAACATCAGGGACCATTACCTCAGAGGACATTTACAGATTCACTTCAGGGTTTTTGCTCCCTGTAATACAATACTCTCATGTAATTAGTTACATTTCCTGAGATCTTCACAACACAATATCACCTACACTGTTAAATCACAATGCCTACAAGCATAGGCAAATGTTCGAGTACAAGAAAGCCTTGATCTCTGTGATTAAAATAAACCCTGACGTGTCTCGGATGATCAGTGATTGATATGCTTCACCTGTGATGTATGGCTAATAATAAGTAAATATGAGCACACGAGTGTTAACCGCAGTGGACATGAAGATAGGAGAGCTGTGGATTTTGGCCTATAAATATCAAAGGCATTTAGGACACAGATCAGGCAAGCAGACCAGTCACACAAGTTGGCCATATATTTTATATATTTCATACTTTTATATATTTTATAAATTTCACAAATAAATTTACACTTAGAAATAGATTAATCAATAAATAAATGACAAATAATCAAATATGCTGTTTTACATAGCCAAACGCAAGTCAATTGTATGTTACAAAATACCAAAAAATAGTATATTCTAAATGTACAGCCTCATATCACCCATATAAAAATTTTTACAGACAAAATTGCTGCTTCGTAATGACTAGCATTTGTACTGTGTGATTTGAGATTTGTTAGTTGAGCAACATGAACTAATTGACCATTGTGCTATTAACATCAAAATCATGGATTCAGCTCCCACTGTATCCATATGCTGACAATGTGTATACATTGAATGCATCGCAATATTTATTGCATATGAAATAAATGCAAATGTGTGCCTTTTTCTGTAAACGTGGATGATGCATTATGGATGAATATCAATTCTGTATACTTAGTTTATTTAGTAATAAACATAGTAAAAATCACATTACTGCCGTGATGGTGAAATATGTGGACTTTTAAGTTGACAAAGGCCAATATACAGTGGAGGTTAAATGTTTCACAAAGACCATCTGTTTCTTTACAACATCATTGACCAAACATTATTCATAAGATCAACTACCTCGAAACACGGATACGGACCAGACTGTTTGGAAAACTGTTTGGAAAATAATGAACGTGACAATATGCAGATGTTTTGACTCATTGATGCAATGTGAGAAAAATGTTTGTTTGATCCTTGCAAACCATCAGCTTATGAAAACTTTAAGTGTTTTGAAAGCAGTCAAAGGTTTTACAGAAGCATAATTAGTTAAATACAGGAATAAATACAGTATAAAATGTTCTGGTGCACAGCACTAATGCCAAATGCTTTCAGATGCAGTGTAATGGCATCATGTTTGCAATTAATGGTGTTTCAGTCCCAGTTTAACTGCTAGTCTCCTATCATCTTAAACATGGTGTCAGTGTTCTGTTAACTCTTCCCTAAATCACTTTTTGATGCTAAATCCGGAATAATAAAAGTTAGTATGAAGCCCAAAACCACTGTTGCATCAGTCAGCAAAATAAAAATGATTGAGTAAGTCTCACACAGAAACATCCAAAAATTCCCTTGTCGGCTTGGGAATGGGAAGAACATCTAAATGTGAAATAACAAGAAAGCTGAAAGCTGCATTTAAATAAAAAGTATTTTGTGTGTAACACTGTTAAACCACACAAGCCATGTGTGGTTTTTGGCCTGTCTGCATTCATAATTTACTACGGAAAAACGTTGATATGAATGCCTGTCACGAAGCAAACAACTAGTAAAGTGCTGTGCCTTTGGCCTGGCCAGAGGCTGAGAGACATTCCAGAATTGTGAGGTAACATATGACAGCAAGGGTGCAGGGTGCTGTGCTGTGCCTCTCTCAGGGGATGAGGCTGTACCACCAGGGGCTTTTCAGGCAGCAGGAGCCACTGCGGCAGCTTGGGAAATATTGCCTTGCCAACAACTGCCAGCAGGAACTCCACATCATTAGATTACTGCATGTCAAGTGAGTAATGTAATATTGCTTAATACGTTTGACAATTTGCTTCTCTGAGTTTGATTTGGAGCCTCAGCACAAGGAATTGAGACCAATGATCCTAAAACACATTTTACAAGTGGCCAGACATGGTGGTATTACTGAGACAACAGGAAGATGGAACAGTGTGAAACACACACAGCCAAAATCATATTTGAAATAAACAAGTTGAAAAAAACACCAGCTTGAGTAGTCTGAACTTTGACTGAATGGTGTAAGATCTGGTCCACATTACTGCCTGTTCTGGCCAATACAAACCTGACTGACATGTAATACAAGCACTCAGTTTTATTGTTTTATTACATGCTGTTTAGAGGTGAGTTTATCTGAAAAACATGAGTTTGTGCAATACATTTTGTGATTATGTTATCCTGTCAAAAATATTAAGCACAAAATGTTTCAAAGACATAACACTGAACAGAAAAACAGAACATACAGTTTTGCTCATAGATCATTTAAACAGTGTTAGTTAAATTGCAACATGTCTTAAGCAAACATATTCTATATATGTATATACAGTGGTTATATCAGACAACTGAACTTTCTGGCATGAAGCCAGCCAATCAAATTACAGCTTGTTAAAATGTGGGAGGAGACAAAAGGAGAACACATCTGGCTCCTATAGACATATTTAAAGGCAGGAAAATACCATTGTATCTTCTCTGTGTATCTGCTCAAGTGTATAATGTATAAAGACAGCAATGACAACCTCAAACAATTACCCGTCTATTGTTACCTAAAACTAAATCCATCCAGAAAGAAAAACACTCCTCAGCACAAATTCAGGCTATAATTCCTCTCACCAGCAAACAAGCTCAATATGTTGGCATGCCCGAAAACTTCAAGCCAGTTTATGGAAATTGCAATGTGGACTGCCAAGCTTTATTTAACGCATAACGAGATAAAAGGGTCTATTGTGCAGTGACTTAAGAGGTTTGCATAAAACAGCTGAGGTATGCAAAAGCATACACATATACAATTAACGCCTTCACAGTCACTATTTAGAACACAAGTCCACTTAATGAATGATATAAGTGACAAACTTACGCAACTGTCTCTCTGCGGCACTTTGATGTGACAAAACTTTTTACATTTAATGTGAGACTGTTGCTGTTGCAAGTCCTCTGAGATCATTCGGAAGAACATTTCTAGAACATTTTAACACTGTCAGCACTGTTACAGTAATTTACTATAGATAACACCCATGTAAATATATAAACACAGCTAACATGACATACTACATGTTTTGGTTGCTGTGAAATGAAACAGAATTTAGAACTGCAGGCAAGCCAATAACAGTGATAACAGTGATAACAGTAAACAGCGAATTCAACAGACAGCTAGCTTTAAGACAAAAATGTTTTATTATTTATAGTGGCTCGGTGCCACTTCTACAACACTGTGGATATTTTCAAAGCCTCCTTATATAGTGACCTCTGGGAAATGTTGAATTATCTATGCCACAACAAGGATGTGCCTGTTTCTATATCAGAACAAATTCTGGGTAGGAACTGCACTGCACTACAGGGTGGCAAATGTCATAGATTTGGCCAAACAAACGATACAAAACTAATAAGAAAGAATAACAAAACTTACACTATTGACCACTAGTGCAGACAACCTTTTCCAAGTTTAGGGAAAGTTGTAATGCTAATAGGACATTGACAGAGGTAGAAAAGACATATTTTGTTTTTTCATATATTTAATGTGTTTAAAGAATGTAGTCATAGGTTATATCATCTTCTCTGAAGAGGAAGGAAGTCTGAAGGGTTTAGGAAAATTATCTAAAAATCTGTGTAGTCTGGAAATAATCGTTATATATTTTTTCAATTATCCATTTGTTGATGCTAGTGATCCAAAAGGAACACTTTTGCCTTTCGAAAATCTCATCACATTATATAACATTTTATATTATATAATACAATGTCACTCAGCTGCTCAGGCAGTCATAAATCCATATCACCAACTAGCTCTCCAATCCACACTGCTTTTGGTTCATCCCCCCATTTAAAGAAGTAAGGTAAAGTTACAGGCAGAACTTATCCACAGGGACTGCAGGGCTGTGGAGCTCTAAGGATGTGGTCAGGCTACTGTTCAGATGTATGCTGCTGAAAAAAGCCTTCAGACCTCCAGCCAGACAATGAGCTCATGAGGTTCTGCAGGGACCACAGTGGAGGGCTGGAGAACATTTTCCATCCACCCTTTCCCCCAGCATCTCAGATTCTGGTTTCTGAGGTGGCTCACTACACAACCTGTGTGGTGCATTGATGTGGGCGACAAAACTGCTAACACATTTTCTTATTAACAGCTAGAGCTTTCTGCTTTACTCATCAGGATTACAAGGCTGAGGTGAACTTTGATCATTTGTAATGAAATTCGTTTTTTCGTTCCTTCACAAGGCTAACCATGACATCTGATGGGCATCAAAGACATGTGCGATTTAAACAACAAAGATGCGATACAACCAACAAATAGAAAACTTTAAACATGAAAATTATCAGTTGTGATTCTGAACAACCACCAATCCCAATTTTTAATTCCTTTTCGAAAGGAATCTATTTGAATTGGGAACAAAGACTAGCCATTAAAACATCTCATTGACGGTGGAAAGCCACATTATTTTGTGACCTCCAAAAATGGCAGCAGAAATTTTCTGTGGTCGATTAAGGCACTTCTTTAAATCCAAAAGAAATTTCCATACTTACTGAACATGGGAAATAATAACAAATGTTGAGGTCCTTATACCCGGTATGTGCTGTGCTTGGAACCTCCATGTTACCGCACCATCAACTTGCCTGAGGTTTCCCAGTCCTGGATTTTCCGTTGCGCTCAGGGTTATAATACTGCGCTATTGTTTGTCTAGTATCAATAGATGGAGCAACATGGAAAAGAGAATGGAAGTTTCTCCAAAAGGAAACGGGAGTCTCAGAGGAAACCTCGCCTCCAAATCTGTACACAATAACCTGAAAACCAGGTTTGGTTGTTTAGCTGCAAAGTTTTATAACAATGAAAGCTAATCTTTATTAATGCAGTTAGTTTAATTAGACTGAGTTCAAAGTTCAGTACAAAAAGAAGGACTTGTGGCTATTGAGGCTGTCACAACTCTGATTTAAAGATTTTTTATTTTAATGCTGTCAAGCAAACATGCAGATCAAATGTCCATTATTGGCTTTTAGGTGACTGAATGTACAAATATCCTGAGTGAATGTGACATACCTTCTACTGTTCTGCCATGAGTGTAAATATAATTACATATCACTTTTACATTACATAATTCCATGTTTTTTTAGGTCAGTGGAAGAATTAATTGACATTGATTCATAACTCCTATAAAATGTACAAGACTTGTGACAAAGGGAGGCATTCACATATTCATAATAATAACAAAAATAACACAGACACATAAATTTAACATGCAAATAAAATTAGGATTTAGAGGTGATGAGGTCATGACTTGCTTCATTTTACATTTAGTGGCTGAAAACACTCTGGTTTTCTCATTCCAAACAGCAGCTATTTTCATTTGTAATTTTATGAGCTGTTTTTGCAATGGATATCAGCAATGATTTGTATGGTCACAAGTAACAATTACAGAAAAAAACAATTTGGATTGGAAAACTTGGACTGAGAAAGGCTACACTTTACAAAATCCTTTTCCGTATGAGTAGTTCTGTAAAACACATCCATAAGATTACCTCAATAGATATACAAAATACTGACAGTAGAGCATATTTTGAACTTTGAAGCAGTTTAAAGTAATTGTTTTCAATTATTGTAATCAATAATACGCAGGCCAGGGGGTTAATTTATTCCTGTTTTAATAAAATACCAAACAAAGGGCCAACAAAAAAGAAAATTTGCTCTCCAGAAAGTACTTAAATTGCATAATGTGTAGTACTTGTATTGTATGTCCTAGGCTGTGTGTATATCTTTAGTCAATGTATTGGCTTAAAGTGTGTATAGTTTAAGATAGTTCTATGTCTAGTTTTGTATATTCTATGTCTAACCTAACCTACAAAACATGAGACACTGCACTTTTGTTACTCATGACCAACAAGTCCAATTTAACTATTAACGTCCCAATTACCCTGTTCTGCATGAGGATTGAAACTATATAAACGGGGTTGTATAAACAGAGAGGAGAGAACAGAAAGTGAAAGTATCATGCCCCAAGGCTGAGCCTTTAAACATTTCAGAGAACATTTCAACAGTTCCTTTTGTGTGATCCAAAATAAACAATGACTCTCTTTCAAGTGCACTGATCACACACCGAGTACCTCCTCTGAAGAACCAAGATTTCGTTTCTGTCACCTCACCCATCCCTGTATTTTAAAAAAGGAGGTCTCAGCTCTGTTGCTTTACCAAGCTCCCAGCCACACAAAGTTCCTCAAACATCTGAGTACCTATCAGAAGACGTGCTACAGCTCTATAATCCCTCACAAAGTCTCAGAGGTAGAGGTCTTCAAAATGATTAATGTAAAAACAGTACCAGTCTGGACCATGTAAGATCACTAAATTTCAAGTCCTATAAAGGCCAAACAATTGCATAACGTGACAACACTAAGTGAAGATCAATCAAGTACATTAAAAGATTGTTTCATGGATAGAAGATATTTAAGTTTGGCCTGACATAAGTGTAAGTAAATAATGACAAAATGTTTGGGTGATCTATCCCTTTAAGAACAGAGAATTAGGTCATCTTTTGTTCTTCTGAATAGTTTTTCTGAATAAAGTGTTTCCCAGGTTTTTTTTTTCTGTAGACAGGATATGACCTCACCCTGATCTTTGGCCTCATTCTGAAAAAAGTTAATGCATCAGTTTACATTCTTAAAAGAACAAAGGCAAATTCAAGTATATATTTCTTGTTGAACCTACTGGCCATTAAAGACCAACCACCATCTAGTAAACTACCAGACATCTGCAATGAAATGTAAACCTGTGGAAAGAAGAAATCAGCTTTTTTATTCTATGTGTGCAAGGTTTCAATTTTTTCACAAAAGTTTAAGGGAAAGTATTTAATAGCCAAAGGAAAAAAAATCTGCAGGTATATTGTTTCATGGCTGATTCTTCTACTCTTCCTCTAAGGTATAAGTGATTAGGTTGTTACTGGCAGCAGAAAGTTATTTTTGTAAGGATAGGGAAACTGCGCTCTTAGTGTATCTCATTTGTTTCATCTGGCAAAGTTCCAGATCATGGTCTGAAATGAATGAGATATGTCTGGCATCTTCGTTCTTCCTCAACGGTTAAGAGACGGATTTTAACTACAAGCACAATGTTTATGTTAAGCACAGCCGTTGAGTGACAACCTATGGTAACATCCAGCAGACAAAATTTTTCCATACGTTCAGCTAAAGATTAAATGTTGTCTTAGAAAATGCCTGAGGAAAAATCCTTGGTTGGGATAATTACTGGAAACATTTGTCTTTCTGTCTCTGTATTTACTCTGTATTATCTCAGGAGCGGTGTCATAGTCTAAAAGCCTCATTTTTTTGCATTTTACTACAATGGGCCTCAGCTTATGGCGGAATGGTTTTAATGTAAGTCATCTGGTGAAAGCTTAACTATAGTGCTATTGCGCAGGTTTTTTCCTTGTGATGTACAGAGAACTGTCTTGTAAAAAAAATACACCCCGAATCATCTTGGTTAAGAATCGTCTCTGATTATTTTATAAAAGGCAAATGAAAGGCAAATTAGCTTATCTGTCTCTGCCCCACAAATGCATCAGTTCATTCATTCACTCATGCTGAGGAGTTAAAAGAAGAAACCGGCTAGGTCAGCGAACGGTCCAGGGACACAATGTCTCAGTCTCTCCATCATGGAAAAGAGATTACAGTCATAACCTAAACGTGCCTTTCTCACTTAACACTAGGCAACCCTATATACTAAATACTGTAAAATACTTAACTTGTCCCCAATATAGAAGAGATGCTGGGAAGTATTCCTCTTTTTGCTGAGTGAGACACACTATGTAATACGCTGTGGACACGTTCAGTGTAATTGAGGGGTAAACCAGCAAGTCATATACAGCACTGACAAATATAGTGAAATATATAGATGTCCACAAATAACTGCAGCTATTTTCTTATACAACTTAGGAAAATACATCAGATACATATTATATACAACAAGTACATAGTTTTCTTCATACAAGCAAAGGAAACCCATATGAACAAGACTGATTTTCTATAGAAAATATATATATGTATATATACACTTAAGGCAAATGGCCAGGTGCAAAATCAATTTTCCAACCAAAGCGCACAAGTTTGGGCCCCCAAATAACACTGTGGAAAATGACTCGGGGTTGAGCTACTGTTACATGCGTGAACGTGCTGATGTCGAGATGAGAGCTATTATTCACAGGTGAAGCAGACAGCTGTGAGTCAGCTTGAATTGAAGCCAGAAGAAATAACATGAAAAGCCATGAAGACATTAAGCTGCATGTACAGAAATATTAAGGGTCAAAACTCCCATCCAAAATAAACTGTCACATCCAATTTTTCAGCTGAATGGTTGGTTACCCCTAACAGCAGGCTGAGGGCAGCTGAGTGAATGAAATAGGTGAGGGGGGTGATGGGGGCAGTTGTAACAGGAGGCAGTTGTAAATGTCTACAGTAGGTTTCACTGTCACACTAAAATCACTGAATAAAATCACACTGATGACCAGCATAAGCTGAACAAGAATAAATAAAGTAAGATTGTTTTACTTGACCTACAAAACAACAAAAACTGTCTTTTGTTTTTTCATTAGGGTTAAGATAAAATGCGTTAATCATTTATTTTAAGCGTTTCATTTGCCCGCAACTGTTCTAACAATTCCATTTTTATGATGGATAAACAAAAAAGGATTACAAGATTAAAGTTATTAAAGTAATATAAAATATTTTAATAGTAATACCACTGTTGGCATTACTAAGCATTAATTATTAAGCAGATATGTGACATGAACTGGTTTGTTATGTATTTTGCAGCAGCTACTATCTTTGTGTTGGTCTAATTAATACAGAAACCAATGTTACTTTATTTAAAGACTTAACAAGGTACAAACTGTCATAGTAATTTTCTTGCCTTGCTGTGTGCCTTTAATAACAAAAAACACTTTTCATGGTGAAGTTGCTAGTTATTTCAAAGTGGAAAGGATGAGAAATCTGAGGCCTCGAGGTGAAGAGGTCACCTGAGGTCAGCGCTAGAACATCCATCATCAGTGTAGACAGGAGAACACTTCAACCTTGTTCTGACTGATGTTTACCCAGCAGAATCTCTGCTGTGGTCCTACTAACAAGGTTTTTGTGCTTATTCATATGCACAATGTAACTGCGGAATAGCACAAAAGTCCAGTCAAAGGTTTTATAAAAGTTCCTCTGGAACAAATGCTTACACAAGTTCTTACATCTTAAATGTACTGTAAGTTACTCCTACACTTCCCCCAAGATTCCTGATCCTGCAGCTGTGATGAAGTCACAGATCATTTTCTTGCTTCGGTTGACCTCTGCTATAATTAGACTTTCATCCAGTGCCTCAACATAATTTGCAACCCAAAGAACATAACAATTTAAACAACAATTGCAGGAAGTATAGCCTCTTGCAAATTGCCTTGAGGAATCATCCATGACCTCAGATGATCACTTTTTCCATGGCTGGAAAAAATGAGCGCATGCAGCTTCATGTACTTCACAGCAGATCAGAGAGACAGATTGTCTTTTAATCTGAGATCAGTTCAGGTTTAATCATGTTTCATATCTCCTGTCTTCTGCACCAACCTTTGAAAAACATTCTACTTAAAGCTAAATTAAAAGTTAAATTCTAGCTAAATTCAACATTTACTCTATTCTTAAGAATACTTATTTTTTTTTAATGATGCAATCTCAATTTAAATATGCTTTTAACCAAAGCAACTTACAATGAATTCAATGTATACATTTTTTTATCAGTACTTGCATTCCCTGGGATTGAATCCACAACCTTTGCGCTGCTAGCACAATGCTCTACCAGTTGACCTACAGGAAGGCAGAATCCTGAGCAAAATACTAATACAACTAAACCATTTAATTTAAAAGAAAATAAAGCTACAAAAACTGACTAAATGAACCAATACTAAACAAATTACAAGAGCTTGTGACAAGAGCTTCTGATCTGCGATAAGAACCTAATAAAAAAGGTTTTTGAAAATCAAGTTTACAAAAACAAACAATGTGACATTAACCATGTTAACGTTTGTTTAAACGGTCTGGTTTCTTTGCTTCCAAATGAAGCCAACAAAAATCTCCTAGGAACATTTTCAAATCATGCTGAGGTAATATTGGTTTATTAAACAATGTCTGCACAACTTGCAGAATTCTTGCCAGTTTGAGAGCATGCTGTTATTAAATTAGAATGCTTAAAAAGTGTTTAATGTGACTTAAACACTTCATTATGCTGACAATACAATTTGAAGAAAAACATTATATTTAGTTTAAAAAACTTAAAAAAGTTAACCGAAAAGTATTTTCACTAGTTGTCTGATAAATGTTCAATGAGGTCCACTGTACACCTCTAACCCAAAAACAAGCACACAAGCTGTTACTGTTAAAGAAAAACAAAAACTGGCATCATAACACGGATGACATCACACTCCTTGTTAGTTTTTTAGGAACAGGGTATGATGCAATTACAAAAAACAGATGCACAATCAGCAAACCAATCCTCTAGATACACTACTATCATTCCTGTTTCCTTTGAGGTCCTCGTCTACTGTCTGATTATCTTATATTTGCCCTCAATGTACTTTCCAGTCACAGCTAAAAAGACAGACGTCCATTGCTGTTCTCATTGTGCAATTAAGTGGCTCATGGCCCATAACTGAGCCGAGTCCAGGCATATACAACAGAGCCTTGTTACCAAATACTAGTACATTTGCTATTGGAACAAACAAAAAACAGATGGAAAGTACATGAATGAAGGGAAAATGAACAATAATAAAAGGGGTGAAACAAAACCAAAGGCCTAAGTAAAATGTTAAATGTGATTGTGAATGTTAAAAGTGGATGCTGTGACATGTTTTCAATGCATTTTTTAGTACTGACGCTAACATCGTGGGGAAAGTAAGATCTTACGACACACACTCATGTCACAGTCATGTCCTTTTATTGGTGGTGATTCAGGCACTAAACTGTTTATGTTTGATTAGTTTGGAACTTTTATTTTTTGCATTTTTTAAATTGTTTTTAATAATGGGATGATTGTAAGAAATTCAAAGCTGTTAACCGATGCTTAGGAGCATAATGAGATCTCAGGGCCCCATGAAAACTTTGATGGTTGTTTTAACACCCTTAAAACACACAAGCAATACTAGCCATTATCATTATCAAGTGTTTGCTAAAGTGTAACTCTGAAAAATAATTAACTTGTGTACATAGAAGACTATTAGCTAATGCTTGCAAATGTCTTAGCTGATAGTGATGAGTGAATCACTCACATCTGGTAGGGAAATGATGACAAGTACTGTACGTTATGGGATTTTTCAAAGTGGGTAGGTGTAAAATGCAGCACATGTTGTTTTCACCTGTCACATAACAATTTCGTTTAGCAACAGGCACTTGTTTTCTTTCTGAAGTGAGAAGCGGTCTGGGAGTTATTAGATTAAGATCACTCTATCTTTTTCTTTCCTCGCTCTTTCCTGGGAAACTGCTAACAGCCCCGGAGCTTTGCTGGGCGCCTGCGCTCTTGCTAAAAATCTTCAGCATAAGCTGTTATGAGCTTTCTAAGTGAGAATGTACTTTTTCCTCGATTTACCCCATGTGGCCTAATTTTGTTTTCACTAAAACATCAGTCACCAGCACAATACACAGGAAAACATTTGCTAGCACAGCTGCAACTGTTTTGGATTAGCAATGGAAAGAGAAGCATCCCACAGTTACACACTGTTATTGGATGAAATCCAAGTACACACTCCTCTATGAACAATCCAACGCGGTTAATTCGGTCTATGACAGATTAGAAAGTTCTATTCATGAACCACAACGCTGCCCGGCAGTGTGAATCACACAAAACAAGATAGGATGCACATGGCACGCTTTGTGCAGCCACTAGCATGTGGAAAACTTATGTTAACAGCACTTCTGAGCAACGATCACTTTCAAGAGGTTACCTTATGAAGACTTTCTGACACCACTTTGTGTCTCTGATATAATTACATGTTTCCATGGTAACAGCTCTCTCACTACCCTATACTGGATCTTACAACTCTAAATTTGTAACACACCAAAAAATCTTAAAAACTGGTGTAGTGGGGGACCGTAAAAGAAAGACAGAAAGATAGGGACAGAAACTTGTATCATCAAATGATCACATTTGATCACATGGTAATTATGTTTCTGTTGACCATCCCTGAATTTTGAATTTAAGGGATTAAATACCACAAAAATTTTTAGTGTGTACGTGGCCTAAAGGTTTCATAATCCCTTCACAGTGCAAACTTTACTGCTTCTTCATGGCAAATCCTTTCAGGAAGAAAAAGGAGATTATTTCCAAGACCTTTTGGATATCAGGCATCGCTTCTGATGCTCCAAATTTTGTTCCAGATGAGAACTACTGCCAAGCAAAGAATCTGTACCTAGGACCAGCAAAACAGTTCCAGAAAAAACTGGATGGATAAAATCCAAAGTTGTTTGTCCTTTTCTTCTATTCACACGAAACAGTTAAAGTATTAGCATGATAAAAACGATCTTTTCCCAATCAGAATACATTATTTTCACATAAAACAGTGCACAGAATATGATTTTCATTGTCACTGCTTTGACTGCACCATCATTTTATGAGCCCTAAAATATGGTTCCAGTACTAAAATCTGTTTTAAAGAAAAAAGTTCTGGCATTAATCATGAATGAACATTTTGTTCCCAGGAACATTCTCAAAATCTCTTTGCAACATCTCCTCAATGTCTCCCACTCAAAACCTGAGATAAGAAAGGAAGTCCATTTACAGTAAATGGTTGATCATTGACAAATGATAGTGGGGCACAGTTGCTCAATGTGGCTCCCAAATCTCTAGAAAGTGCCGTTCTCAGCAGTTCTTCCTGAATACTAGGTGAGCTGTGGCCCAAACAGGAAACAGTTTCTGTTCAACATCTGATCTGAAAACACCTTCTGAGTCTTGGCCTGTAAATGTTCCACAGGGAAACATCCCACAGATTGTAAATACCCACAAACTGATTTCCTGTTTGGAAAAGGTGAGGATTTTAACAGAAGCCCAACAGTATGCCACAAGTTTTATTATGCACTATATGAAATGTATGGGGAAATGATTAATAATGTGAAGAAATGCTTAATGTGGAATACAACTTTGTGATTTGGCTGAGTGTGGAATGTTTTGAGAACATCAGTCACAGATTCCTTCTTTGAATCCTGTTCAGAAAATCAGTTAATATGTTCAGCAACTGATTCACTGCATGGTTTTAAAAACAACATTGTCGTATCACAATACAAAAAATCAAGTTTCATTCAAAGCAGGAGAGACACTAAACTGACAGTATTATTGTCAATAAACAGATGCACCAGGTTAGACCCAAAACCAGAGCAACAGCAGGAGTATGCAGAAATCTGATCACACAATAAACATTAAGACCTGTTGGCATCAACAATGAAACCGAATGATACCAATAAACTTAACTGAATCCAGATCTACTCACAAGACCAACACAAATATGTGTTAATGCAGCAAAATAAACAAGCTGTTATGAGTATAAATAAATGTGTCACCAATACATTAACGTAAAACACAGCTTTATAATTTATATTTCAGCAACCACAGGGATAAACTGGTCAATAATTGTTCTTATAATTTCTTAAAATCCACTTATATGTAAACTGCTCTTTAAATCTTCTTTATAAAACTGCTTGTAGGTAATTATCCATAATTCAATTTAAAAGTTCCTCTGGGGAAGGACACAATTATCATGCTTTAACATACTTTCAACCCCTCACTGCCCTAATTGTAACCATGGAACACCACAATATACAACAAACACACACAATTAGGACCTGATTGGTGTGACATCACTGAACTCCAGACAGCAGTTGCAGCTGCTAGCCAACTAGCCGGAAATAACGAGTGACAGGGAGAAGTGCACAGCAGGGGTTGTGAATACGGGTGGGGGATTAGAAGCTCATGCCTGCAGATGTCTTTGTGCCAAGGGGAGGAGAAAAGTTGAAAGGGGAGTGGACCAGCCCAAAATTCACTGCCTCTTGTAAGGAGGAGAGGGAGAGAGAGTTATAGCAGCAGACAGGGTTACTAGAACAGAAGTGATGGACTCAGTCCAGTTAGACTGACAGAGATCACACAAGCTCCTTCTTTGAGCTGTGAGGAGCAAGCATTCGCCTTATCTGTTGCACTTCACAGAGATATCTGTGATCCTCTGGGTTTTCACAACTATTTTCTTAAGCCTCATTAGTGATCTTTTTTTTCATTTTTTTTCAGACTTCATTTTTGTTTTGTGAACACAAAGAACATTTTTACAATACTATTGAAGGACATCAGGTTCAGGAGATCTACTGGCTGTTTAGACCAATGTTCACAGCTCTTTGGTTTAATTCTAAGGACTGTTTAGTTTATTTTCTCAAAAAATAGGGCTTGATGAGACCAGTACCCACGTCTGACTCCTGTTTCACAGGCTTTTGCGTCAGCACACAGACTGATTTGTTTAATTGAAGGCTTTAAAAGTGAAGACCTTTCCATTGACACAGAGGACATACTGACAAAGAGAAACAGTGGGGGGATTCGAGAGAGACAGAGAGAGAAAGGGAGAAAGAGGCAAAGGAGAGAGGGAAACCCCACTGAGCAATTTCTACAAGTTGTGATGACTCTTTCCACAGAAGATCTTCAGACGGTTTCTCCAGGATACTGACTGGTTTGAAAAGGGAGCTGTGCATTTGACTGGAATTATCTGGTAAGCTTAAGGTGAGCCCTGAAGCTCTTATTGCTGTACTAAATATCTGGTGTCTTCTACACGTGTAACTGCACCACAATGTACTGCTTGTGCAAATCTTAGACTCTGACTTGTAAACACCTGTGTACTGACAGTGATGGCCTTGAGTCGTGTAATAAGATGCTTTTTGTAACACTGTGGTTATAGAAGCCCAGTGTAAAATTTCATTGCTCGTAGGCTGGTCACTTAAAGATCAGGAGACGTCATGGAGATCACAGTTATCTTTCAACTTTAAAAGAGTCTCAGAATATGCTTTTAAAAATGTAAACAAATGTGACAATTATTGACACAAAGTAAAAATATAAAGTTACAAAACTCACAATTTCATATATACATTTAAACGTGACATTTTAATTCCAGACTTGGTATATTGCAATAAGTATAGTTGATTATAATTTATGAGTAAAACTTCTGAAGATACATGTGAGAATACTGCACTCTTTGCTCAGGAGAAATTTAAGAAAGCAGCCTCCATTTATCTCATATTCTAATTTCTCTGTGTAGTATTCTTCTTGTGCTTTGCTAATCATTTTTTTACCTTGCCTCCAACATCAAGCCTATTATAGGCTTGTTGATTTGCTTTGTTGCCCCGAGTGACATCTCATTTTGATAGCTTTAAGTGTAGAGTAATCTTTGCCAGACTGAAAGGAAGTCCTGCAGGCTTGTTGAGGACAAAAGTAGAGAGTTGAATTTCAGTGACAGCATGTAGTTTATTGCTAATAAACACAAAATGTCTGTTTATCAAGTTCAACAAACACAATCAAGAACAACATAGAAGCTGTCACAAAATCTAATAACCTGTCTGTGCTGAACCATGTGCTGCCAGGGTGTCTAAACATTTTATAAATACATTGTGAGGTGAAAAGAATGAAAGAATAAACACAGCTGGGGTAATTGTTCTACACAATGCCTCTGTGTCCTTTATGGTTTATTATTTTTGTTAGAATAGTCGGATGCTATGAGGAGGTACAGTAAGATTCATATCTTGATCTTAGAGCCAAAGTTTTACATGGAACATGGTACAAGTGTCTCTGGATGTGCCTCATTGTTTAATCTGTTTCCATGTGTAATGATCAGAATGGACACTGACTTCTGAATCAGGCTTTGTTCAGTCACAGATTCTTTTGAGAGATGGGCAAACACTTTTAAAATCACCTTTAAACACGTCAGCGTTTCCGTTTCTCTTGTCACACATGGGGTTGCCCTGGCAACAGAATGCACACAGCTTATAATTGCAATTGCAAGTTTAAACCAATGAGCATTGTGCATACGAGGGTCTAGAATGGCTCAATCCATTCCTTCCCCCCACCCCAGACCGCACATTTTAAATGCAAATGGTTAGAAAATAAAAAACTAACACAACAAAATCACACATACGCAAAGTGAACATTTCTGCACAGAACAGATACTCTGACAATAAATGTTTATTAGGGGGTTTAACAGCGTGGAACATAATTCAATTAATAACCCTCAAACAGGTCCATTGTTAAGGCTGATAAAGAGATCTGTGTGTAGTCTCATTCTTTAGAGTTTAACCTACTTAAAACTGGGCAGTAATTTGTGATGGAGTGAGAGTGAGGGAGGGCACACAGGCTGAAGTGTTAGATGAGGGCTTCATCAGTCTTCACCAGTCTGTGTGTGTGTGTACATGGCAGCTTGGCTCACCCTAATGAGGATAGGTGGAATGCAAGGAATGCCATGCTCAGGTTGAAATGAGAAAAGCAGGCAGGAGAATCAGGGACATATGAGATGGAAAAAGAGAGGTAAGAGAGAGAGAGAGAGAGAGAGAGAGAGACTATGCTACAGAAAGTCAGCCTGATTCAACAGCTGCAGTTCCAGTTAATGTGAAGCTGTAAACTCTCTAATAACACTGTTGATTAATTCTATTAGTTAATTAAAGGACTGGACAAGAACCATCATTTCACAACTTTGCTCCCCCCTAATACTTGAAATTAAAACTGAATAAAAAAACAATTGGCATTTCATCACTTAATTATACCTATTGATTCCTTGACATGGATTAAGGATAATACTGGTTTAACTGATGAAGATATTTAAGTTTTTCATCCTAATTGCTCCAGTACTTCAAGTCAAGCTCAGAAAATTAATTTGAATTTTTTTTTATTTTATATTTAAAATGAAAAAATTCAATTTCTAATCATAATTCCAAATTCCACAACCCTGCTGAAGAAAATGCACAACTTGTTTCTATGTCCTATTGCTCTTTGCCTAAAACATGTTTTTCTTTTTAATATGGAAATGTGAAATACCATACACCAGAATACCAGTTCAGTCATGCAGTAGCTTGTAACTAGTCATGGCACATCTGTAACAGAACACTGGACGAGGTAAACCTCACACTGGCTTGTCAAGACGGTTTCTGAATGTTCTCCAGGTAAAAAAGGACCAGCTTTGAAAGATTGTTTTGTTGCCACCAAACAGAGCAATGCATGTATTTCCACTGTCTCTTTGAGCTGGCTGGGGAGTCCTAATTCTTAGACCTGGTGTCCCTGTAGAATATCTGTGACACCCTAAAACGTATCTCATGTTCCACTCAGCAAAACCACAGCCCCCCCCCCAGACACACACAAACACAGAGCACACAAGCTCACACACTGCAGTAAAGCCACATTCTGTCCGCAACATTAGCTCATGCGAGACAGTGCCTGCTGTAATATCCTTGCTGTCGGACAGCCTGTCAGTACAAGCAACAAGTCGCAAGTCTAACCTATCATTACTGGTCTGTTACAGCAGTATGAGGGGGTTCTGTTGCCCCTCCCGAGAACTATATTCTCCAGTACAAAGTAGAAAAACATAGAAATTGCTACTTTTGTTCCTTTATGTTTTGAAAAGCTTCATTTAACATATTTAAAATTAAAGCTGGCTCATTTCTGCACCACTGCAACCAAAGCATGGAATGACTATTTTTAAGTGCATTTCCCGAATAACACCCCATTTGCAAATGGCTGACCAAACACAGCATTTTTAGAACATCTGTAAGCTCATTTTACTTGCTGATATGAGAAGCTGTCTCTGTATATCTTACTTGTCAGTCAACAGCTTTTAAACCGCATGCTTTTATGAGAATTGAGGTCTGTCAGATTTGTGAGATTAGATCAAAGAAACACAAAACACGTGTCACAACAGAAGACTCAACAGAAGAATACAACATGCCTTAACAGCATGTGGCCATGAGAATAACATGTTTTTGTTGAAAGTTGTTTTTCCTGAAGAACAACTGTGGTGAGCCAGTACTATCCCACACTGAAGTAATTGCTATAAAGGTTTACCATGAGACAGGAAAGGCCAGGAAGTTTGCTCAACATCATTTTTTCTGGGAATATTATGCAACCCAATACCAGTAGCCGGAAGTCCCAAAATAGTTTATAAATAAAATAGCACAAATAAAAAAGTAAACAGTTACATTATTTTTCCTTTATATAATCAGTGTACTGTGATCCTGAACATTACTGACATGAAGTGTCCTGTTAAAGCTAGAAGAAAAGACAGACAGAGAGAGAAAGAGAGAGAGATCTGCAATGCAAACTATCAGTCCTGCACCAGTGACTTTACACACAGCTTGACACAGCAAACTTGTGTGAGCAGTCCCTTGCCTCACCAGCAGTATTCATAACATGGACTAAGTCACCACATAAAATAGTTTTACACTGTAGGCCAGTGATTTAAAACAAAAGCTAAAATGCAAAAATTATATTCACTTTTTAAAAATTTAGTTCAACCAACATTATATTTAATTTACACACACAATTTTCTGCCACAATATTGACAATATCAATATTTTCTGTGTAGGGACTCTACGCAGACAATATTGGTATATGGCTAATCCTTTTCATTAATCTGCACATCTTGTAATAATTCACACTGAAATTTTAAATCAACTCATGGCACACAGTAAAGAGATTTTTAGCCTTTACCCAGCTCATGAATATGGATATTTATGATTGTGCTCTATTATACAACAGCTCCAGTCCTCTAAACTGATTGGACAAGCAGTGTTCCATACCAGATATTAGGGCTGGGCGATAAAACGATATTTATATCAATATTTATTGACGGTATGCAATTGTCGGTAACAATATAAAAATTCTTCGGTATAGCCTCAATATTGTCATTAAATTCAGCGCGTGCAGTTCGTGGATCATAAACAGCCAATCAGATGTTTTAATGATAAGCGCTGCTGCCGATGACACGCAAACAGCCAATCAGGTGTTTTAAAGATGAGCGCTGCTGCCGATGACACGCAAACAGCCAATCAGATCTAAACAGGCAGGTTGCGTCGCTCTCGGTTCGGTTGCGTCATCGCAGGTGACATTAGGCCGCGCGCATGATGAGCGCCGGCGGTGAGGAGATTGTCAATAAAAACACGTCAGCTCGCAGTGTCGCTTTTTTTGGTTTCTTTTATTCCGACCAACATCAGAACAATGTTGCGTGTAAGCTTGTAAAAACCGCAGTTATGTGGACGAGTTGCACGTGTGATTCGTATATTAGCTTAAGTGTGCATTTCATAGACAGCGATTGAAATCTGAAGAGTAAATGCTTGGAAACGGCATATTTTACCGAAGACCACAC
>JBAJNP010002289.1:0-49823 GCA_036877545.1 Yasuhikotakia modesta
ATTATTTTGTTTTTAAAGTCATGGGTAATTAGTAATTTGTTTTTACTTTATACAATTTTGTCTCCTCATAGTGTGTAAAGGATTACAAACATTTAGTTTTGTTTTTCATATTTTAATATATTTTTATTTATATTATGTAACATAATACAGAGTAATACAATTTTACAAATTACTTGTAATTAGTTGTAGATTATTTAGACACTTAAAAAAATAAAATAAGGCAAAACATAAGTATTATCTTTTTCCACAAAAATGTTTGACCTCAGAACATGTTAGCATCTCAGGTATGTATGGTTTACAGTAACTTATTTTTAATTTTCTTAACAGTAATGAAAGAACATCAAAAAAATTTCAAAAATACTCATATTTACAAATGTCCCTCATTGTAAAAAAACAATTAAAAGTCAATAAAGAAAAAAACGATTTCACCTACATTTCAGTTTGAGAGTAAGAAATGTCTGCTATTTTTGTCTTGGTCTTTTTTTGTAGTGTGTAGCATGTAGCGTTCAGCTGCGCCCTGTTTAAAGTCCCGAGTGCAATGTTTGTGAGCTGACCTGCTCTTTTATGTATGCTACCTCCTCACTGTGAGGGGTCCCAGAGTTAGAAAACTCACTTAGACAGACTCATCTATAGTCTAACTGAGCATTTTATAGCCAGATCCTCTTTGTTTGTTAGGAGATTTTTATTGAATTTTTTTCTTGTATATGTAAGTTTACAGTAGATATTATAATATTTACCACCTTCTTTCAAACATATGCATTAATATCCAACTGAATAGAAGTATACAGAGAAACTTTACATACACTTTACATTTAACAGAAAACAACAAAGGTCAAAATTACAAACACATTATTCTACATTATCACAATATACACATTATTAGGTCACATTATTTTGCTTTGTGTGCTGAACAATAAAACGTAAGTAATTCAGTAAAAAAGAAACCAGAGAGAAAAGAGAGAGAGAGAGAGAGAGAGAGAGAGAGAGAACCTGTATAATAAAGGCAACATTTTCAAACATAGTTGCCATGTTTACAAGAGCCAGAGGGCAAAGCAAGACCTTTATTTCCCTCCTGCTAATTGTTTGATTTTTGTGTCACTTGAGAGTCAAGCATTGTGGTGAGGGAGCGATGCAAAGAGCGAAAAGAAAAAAGAGAAAGTGATAAAACCAGAGACAGTTTGAATTTGCAGAGATCACACATTGCCCCTTCTTCATTTGTCTGTAACATGATGGTAGCTTGAGGCATGTTTCTCTCTTGAGCTTTGCAGAAATACCAAGCAGAGATATCCCCTGTCGCCATTCTCTCAGTTTGCAACGCATACATACACATGCACACACACCCATGCTGTGCCACAAGCGCTTTGTTCTGATATCTACACAAACTTGCAGGGTTACAATGCAACCATAGCAATAACAAACTGTGGTATGAAGTGGTGGTTTCAGTTCATTTCGTTAAGGGTCGAGATGGACTCTCACACTCTAATGCACGCTGGGTAGTTGGGGGAGCTGGGTGCACAGCGTGATCTTTAAAGCTCAAAGCCATCTCCCCATGACATGGAGGCTGTCATCGGTCTGTTTCTGTGGAGATATTGTTGTCTCCTCCTGTGTTTATCCTGGTTCTTGCTTCAGCAGGAGGTTGCCTCTTAAAGTTTCAGTTAGGGAGTTACTGTGCAAGAGACAACACATTTAAGACAATCCACATGCTGGACAGGGAGACAGGCACACAGGGAACACCAGGAGGAAAATAATGCACTAGGAAAAAGAAAGCCCAGAGTCTTAGCCACCTTGGCCTAATCATCTCACCTCCGTGAACATGCAAACAAACGCTAATCAAAAGACAAGGAGATTGTTTTAATCGGATTGCACTTTTTTGTAGCCATTTTTTGTTACATGCCTGTCTTTCGAACCCACGACAATGCAGGGAACTAAAAGGAAACGTTGTCAGGCAGCAGTGGGTCAGAGAAACTCTATTTTCTCTTGTGCTGGGCCTCGCTGCAGGGGCAAAGCTTTACCATAACAGCTCACCTCCAAACCACTTTATCTTTAAATCTTTAAACTACTTTAGTTTAATGTTAAAATTAAAAAGTTAGGCACTTATCACAAAGAAGATATTTACATTGTCACAATTATCTTAGTTATGCAATACAAAAGAAACATTTGTGTAAATCATTAATAAATCTAATTGTAAATATGACTTGTAATATGACAATATAAATGGATGATGATAATTCACATAATAATTTAATATTTGATTCATAATTAATAAAATAAGCCCTTTTGTTCCTAATACATTTATTCATTAGGTAAACGCTTTTATTTAAAGTGACTTCAAGTGAATTCAAGGTATACATTTTTATCAGTACTTGTGTCCCCTGGGTTCGAACCCACAGTTGAGCAGTTAACACCTTGAGCTACAGGAACACCATAATAAAATAAGTTTCTTTTGTGTTCCACTCTGAAAATTTATCTCATTATCTGTAAATAATGAGATAGATATATTTATATAATATATATTTTGTTAGAACTGTTTCATTTAAAAAACAATACTATATTACACTTAAAAAAACTATGAATAGGTGTAAGCTAATTATAAATGGAACTATTTTGCTCATCTTTGTCAGACTTGACTGACTGTGGCTGACTTTTGTAATGTAGCCATATGTGCAGTACCACAGATGCCCCTGCCAGTTTTGGTGCCTGGGCCCCGTCAGCCGCCAGCAGGCCCCTAATCCCTTCTAATAGGGATTGTCTTTTAACTGCTAATTTAAACCCTCAAACCACAGGACTGCCGTAACCTGAAAGCACTGAATCCCAGCAGCCCTCAGCTACCCCAAAACCCCTGACCTTATGCTGGGCCAAAGCTCCACTCAGGCCTGGGGCCCTCCAATGCCTCTGACACACACTGATTGTATTAATCTTGTCTTTGTTTAATTACATTTTCCAGGACTGTTGCTGTCTGCCATCTTTGCTCACAGTGGGAGTCACTGAGGGGCCCTCATTTCACATGCCATCTCATTTGGGTCCAAAAATCCCTGACACAAAACACCCGGCCTCACTGAAAAGAGGGGAAAAGTGATTTATTAAAAGCATAATGTTAAAAGTTTAACACAGAAGTTTGTTTCCATACATTAATTATATTGTCTAATTATTTTGTTGTTTCCATAATAATTAGTCACTAGGAGTAGTGAAGAATTTAATTTTCCCGAAAAATGTTTACTAAATTTACTAAACCAAATGATGTTGATAACATTTTAAAATGTTTTAAATACCAACAAACTGTACAAATATTTAGTAATTTTAACTACATTCTTATGTAAACAAACATCAGAAACGTTTTAGGTGATGCATGAGTTGTGATTTGTGACAAAATTAAAAACAAACACAAAGTCATTATTTTGTGAGTGAGACTACACTTACCCCACACAATGTTGGTCTGTTTTTTACAGTATAGTGTTCAGTATAGAGTATAGAGTGTACAGTATACAGTAGAGCAGTGTGTATTTTCAAAAACCATAAACCAAAAGGTACAATATGATTCTAGTTTCTGTATTATAATTTGTTTTTGATTACCATGATCCCAGGTAACACATTATTTTTCCTGTAGCTTAACTTGTAGAACATGACACTAAGCTAAAATCAGGGGTTAGATTCAGACCCATTTTGTCCAGAAGTTGCTTTGGGTGAGGACAAAATGCAGCTATGTCAGAACAAATAATGACATGCACCACCAATGCAGACAAGGTGATGCTTGAGTGCTCTCAAGTCTTTCATTTGAAGATGCAGATTCTGTGCTGTGAGACAGGTGTGTTTAATTGCGTGATGTCTAATTTCGTGATGTCTTCTACGAGGGACGTGTATGTGTGAATTGTGTGCACATATATAAATATATATGTGTGTGTGTGTAGTCCAGATTAACAGGAGCAGTGTAACAAGTGTGCCTGTTATTTGTGCTCAGCTCAGCCTAATTAACCCATTCCTCCAAGGAGAGAGTGGAGAAAAAAATTGCATGCAATCAGAAATACTCTATTTTCTTGATCACGTTTTTTAAGCAAATAAATAACCTGAGCTTGATTAAACAGGAGAATTCCAGTGAAGCAAAGCAATTGTCTTGTTTGTGTCTGCTTTAATTCTTAAAAAATTATCACCTGAGACTCAAACATGAAAAAAATACTTTCAAAAAAGGAAACTTTCAAAAAGCAACCTTTGAACAACAACATTTTCTTTTGGTAAACCTCTTAAAATAAAAAATCTAATGATACTTGAGACTTGACAAAGTCTTTTTTTCTTTCTAATAGTTTTCCTCTAATAGTCTCTTCAGAAAACCAGTTTCATTGGAGGGCTTTGCGCTGAAGACGAGCTGCTATGCGTGTGACAGTACAAGAGGGCTTTTATAATACCCCCCTTCAGCTGAAGATCACTGAAAAAAGGATTAACTAATTCAATTAACAAACCAAAGTACTTTATAATTGTTAATTATGTGCCTCCCTTAACTGCTGTAAGGCCACCAGTTTCTTTTGTGTGGAGAAAAGCTCATCTGTCCTAATTGACCTCTGGGGAGCGTTCAGGGGAGCAAACATCTTACGCAATCCCACAGCTTGTATAAACAAACTGACAATTCACTTTGGTGTGGTGTGACACCCTGTACAACTGTGACACAAACTCAAACGACTCTAAATGTGCCCCAAGAGAATAGACCTCCCTGTTTCTCTCTCTCCATCTTGCGCTCTTTCTCTTACTTTTTAGTAATAAAAGTGATATTACCCCCATAAAAAATCAGACTATAGACTTTATTATCATTGCACTTACTTTTTTCTCAAAAGTTGTTTTAAAGGCTGATCCAAATCCAGCTTGTTCCAGCAAGCCCCTGATCTTAAATAAATAAGCTTCACGGGTAACAAACTGCTTTTAATTTTTAGCCATTGCATGAGCGTGATAATTGCTGTCTGCACAAATAGACTGTGTGAGTATTGTGTGTGTTTTCTCGCACAATAAGGTGAGGTTCTGTCTAATTTAGGGGCTGACCATATCACACACCCTTCTCTATCCAGTCACCTGTCTCGTTACCCCACCAGTTTCACTATACCATGTCTCCTTCTCATGTGGCCAATGCCATTTTCTCAACTCCTAAAGAACATAGGGGGATTCACTCAGGCATGGTACAGGCCATTCCCTTCTTTTCCAAGTCATCAGTTAACCAATTCTGTCCAACCACAGTCTGGATCTTGGGCCACAATAATCTCCTCCATGGCCCATCCATCAGCTGGCAATTACAACATCTGTTGCTATTGCAAAGGAGCCTTCATAGACGCTTCTCTCCTTTTTAGTGCCTCTGCCCGAATCCCCTTCGATTATGTCTGATACTAAAAAGGGTGGACACACACACATTAGTTTTGTGAAACCCAAAGCGGCGGCCCCACAAAACAGACAGACATGTTGACAGCAAACACAAACATGGCTAAACAAATGGTTCACGCCTACCTCTTTAGATTTCCATTCCAATGCACTTGGCTACTCTGAGAAAGTTCTCTATCTTCAATGAACAGAGAGGAGCCTACCAGCTGCCATCAGCCCTCTGTACTACAAAGACGAGCTTTCAGCATTGAACAATAAGAAGCTCACCCCTTTATCCTCTTAAGTTCTGCTCTGGCGTATATTAACTCAAAAGGCAGATCAATCCCTGACAAACATCTTTAAAAGGGCCATTGGCCTTATTTGATTAACAACTTGTGCTGAGGTGCTTTCAGTGTGTTCTTTGCATCCTAATATCTTAATGCTTGTCATATCATTAGGGTGTAATATTTTGATGTTTCGCATCTAAACACTTTAACCTGTATTGAGGGCCACATTGGATCATCACAGTAAATCTTGGTATGCTCTTACCCAGCACATCTTTTTAAAATGCACCAGATGCATTTTGGTGCTCTCATTCTGTGGAGACAAGGTGTTTATGCGGTTTCAGGTGGTTATATTAGCAGATAATCCCTTATGGCCATCTTTTCAGTCTTATGAAGGGATGATAGTGTGGGACCGTGCCTCCCTGTCTCCCCACCCTTAAGAGCAGGCGGATAGATGGCATGTCATCGTGGGTAAAGCTGGGAACACAATGCAAAGGTCAGGCTGCCCATTGATCCAGGGGCCCCTGATAAAAAACCTGCACATTACAGGCCCTCTCCCCACACACTGCGCCATAGAAACAACCCACAAACCCAGCCTTGTTGTCCCTCCATTCAGCGGCGGCAATCAGCAGATTTACACTTAGATGTGTGGAAGAGAAATAAATCCTTTGGAGTAGTGACCTTTATCGACAAATGGATTAAAATCAATAGCCGTCTTTCTCTGTCCTTACACTACTACTTATCATGAGTACAGTCAGCCTGGCTTTCTTTTCAAATTCTTTGGAAAGCTTTTTATTCAGGCTTTTTTCCATCTGGCTTTTGTATAGCATGGCTAAAATGATGCATTTTTTTTCTTTAAAACATGATGACAATGCACTCTACCCTCTACAGCAACAGTGTGCTGTAGTCAGTCACTCACTCACAAAAATCAGAAAGATTCAACAGTAGTGCTTGAAACAGTTTTCGATAATACATGAATGTGCTAGCACAAATGCATTGTTTCAAATGCACAAACGCAATGACTATACGTTGTTCAACTTTTAATATATACACTACTGGTCATATTTCCATATTTTGCAATAATAGTAAACTCATCAAAACCATGAGATAACACAACATAGTTGCCACAGTTATAATTGTGACTATTTTAGCATCTTCAGTGTAGTTACTCTTTGCCTAGAATTTACACTTTGTATACTTGAGTTTTTTGAAGTCTCAAACTAAGAAGCTTTTTAAGTTAACTTTTTAAGTTTTTATGTTAGATGTTTTTGATAGAAATTAACATGTTGGCACAATTACATTACTGACTACAAAATAAATTGTAAGCATTGAAACATTTTTTTGAAAGCATTGTACATTTTAAGTGTTTAGAAAAGTACAGATGTTTTTTATGCTGTTAGTACCCCCATAAAATTGGCCATTTAAAACAGCTAAAAGAAACCTGCCATGTTTTTTTACCTATTTCAGGCAAGGCAGTTTTTAGGTCACTTCAGAGATGTGATTTATACATGTCTAAAATGTAGAAATGCAGAGGCTGTCAATTACTTAAAATTGCATGTCTATGTACGTGTGTACATTTACTTACAAATCCCTGTGGATACACCAAGATCATCCTGGAAATATGCATAAAGAAAATGAACAGAACAGATAAACAGCAAGCAGAGAACAATTCCCACAGTGCCTAAAGATTTAACCATAGCCTCTTTAATGAAAAGACGTTTTGGTGGTGCTTTAACTCTCTTTATCTCTGTGGAAAAAGGGCCAAACTTTCCTTATTTTAGCTTTGAAGCCTCGTGGGAGACGAAGGTTCAAAAAGGCTTGTGGAGAAAATAGCACAAATAAGTCAGTTATCTCTGCAGAGGACCAGTTTTGAACAGCGATTTCTTCTTTTTCTGTATCTCTGCATAGCACTTTGACTAGATGCTGTGGCTATTAGGACCTTCTCAGACATCTCATAAGGTACTTCTGCTGCCGGCATTGTTCTCCCATGTTGTGAAACCAAATCTGGGCCACTATTGAATGCTGTCTGTACACTTGTAGTTTCAGTTTATTCTGTTTTTTTTTTTTTTTCATAAAAAATATATAAATGCAGTCACAAAACAGGGTCAGAAACTATTGGAAAACCATGTTAGCCGAAAGAACATGTTGTTTGAGGTAATGGCGCAGTCAGTCAGACATCTCTGATGATTCTCTAGCATTTAATTCATAAAAGACCAGGAAATAGTCAACCTGAGAATAGAGACTGCTCAAAGAGCTCATCAGAATTAAGGATTATTACTTGCACAAATTAGCCATTTTCCTTTCTCAACACTGTTATATAATGTTATATTTCTAGTTGTAAGAGAAGATTATTTTAAATAATTAAAAAACTTTTTTTGTCAACTCCAGCATTGAAAGCAACTACAACAATTTCAGTCCCAGACAACTTTCACAAATCCCTGAGTTTGTTTAAACATCTGTAACCGTTAGCTGCAATGCCACTAAATACAGGCTATGTACAGAATAGCATACAACCATACTGCAGTAAATTATTCTGTAATAAATAGTGCAGATATATAGTATGCATTTAAAACCTGAATTTTATTACCCATTACATTTTCTAAATATCCAGTATGCAACAGAGAACACTATCCCATAATGCACTGCTCCTGACTTGATCGTCCATGTATAGTGTAACAAGTCACCAGTAATAGTACTACTAGGACATCTTTAAAAAACTGAATTATTATATGATAATAATAACTAGACATCTCTCATTAACAGAACTTTGTCAAAAATATGTTTGTGCATTAACAACACAGAATGCTATTGTTTAAAATGTCTGAAATGTGTACTTTATTTCACATGCTTTTTTAAAATAGTAGGCAGTATACAGTATATACTGTGCAGTTATTCAGTAAGGAGGCGTTTTATTCCTAACATAGCCATCAGTGCCCAGGTTTTCCGGAGCTTAAAACATGAAGTAGCAAGACATGTTTTTGCTGATGAGCACAAGAGCTACACACTCTATTCAGACAAATGGACGGGAAAGTACATGTTGTTAAATGTGAGAAAAAGATTGCAAAAAACGGCCCCATGAAATATTAATCTGATATTTATTCACACACATGTTTTCTCAAACAAGTCTACATGTGATTGACATATACAAAAGATGTGTGTGTGTGATGATTGGTTGGTATGGGAGGGGAATCATGGGGGGNGAAGTATGGCCAGGCCTGGACATTCTTTCTGGCCAAATATTCCAGCTGGCAACAAGATAAAGACATCTTCCCTTGAGAAATTGCTTTCATCAGGGCACACATGACCTCTTTGTTTGGCACAAGGTTTGTTGACAAGCTTTAGGTTTTAGACTGGGAGGGGAGTGAATGCATTTTTTTGTTTATTTCTTGTACCTTTGTATATGTCTCTAAATAATTGATTTGATCTTTTAGTGCTTGTTTTTCAGAGCTATTTTCTGAAGCACAATTTGTGCAAACAAATAAATGATAATATCTTGCTTTTCTTCTTTACATTATCTTTCTGCCTAACTTTCTTTGGTGTACCCTCTTTCTGCTCTAAATTTCAGCCTCTCTTACCTAATTCTGCAGCATATTTATTTGCCACAGGAGGTGGTTATGACAAATTAGAAGTCTACAAATGCTCTGATGGTGTAAAGACTCCAGCTGTCACCGAGGAGATGGTGATCAGGTTTCCAAGCCGCATGGTCTCCTGGCGCCACGAAGAGTTCCATATGGTCATCCAAATGCTGTGACTAAATACACACATACACAAACATACAAATGCATGCATGCACATTCAAATAAACACACACAGACAAGCACACACTTCCCTCCTCAATGCAGCAAATTTACTAAATCAATTAATTTTGTTTCTCAGTAATACCTCTTTATGTAAACTCACAGTTTTGGTACTGAGGAAATTAGCTTTGGTCTCATTCACCATACAATAAATCAAAAAGAGGAGGGTTAATAAAGCAACAAGCCATTTAAGACTTCAATTTCAAATATAACCACATGTAAGGGGTGTTCTACTTAAAACTCATATAACCGTAAAAATTATTACTGTAATGCACAGACTTGCTTTTATAAAATAGAAGAAATGCTTTTGTGTAAACGACACTTCCTGTGGTGTGAAATGCCAAACTCCATCTAAACTATTTCAAACTGCATTTTGCTTATTTTCTTATAATAATAATGAACACAGCTTTTGTGTTAAACTTTTTGAGAGTTTTATTTGTCATTTATTTTAAAAGAACCAATAAAGGCAAAATGCTTTTACAAATTTTTTATTGCGTAAAGCTGTATTCTTGGCATGGCAACAGTCCAGCCTTGCAGTTAGCCTGTCTCATCCACTGTCATTGTGTCCTTCATTTGAGCTCTTTTGCATGTAAAAAGAGAGCAGCTACTGTAATTGCCTGCATCACTGCAATAATGAAAGGTTGTGTGTAATTAGGACTCTGTTGTAGCCTTCAGCCATGTCTGGCCCATGCCGGCCTGTTTGAAGGGATTAGCAGTCATCAGCATGGAGACCCCCTATGCATCAGGACAACAACCTTGCACTGTTCCAGCTAATATCATGGAGAAAATGAAGTAACAAAATGGAGCTGGGATGGAAAGAGAGACCACAAGAATGTAAATGTAAAGGAAATTAAAAATGAATTGTATTCTGGGTATATATCAAACACCCAGATATATCAAACACAGTGTTTTGCATATATAAGACCAAGCGAACCCTATATGAGAAAAAGATTGGTAAGTACAGACTTTGTTCCTGACATGTTTTATTGTTTATAGGAAGTTAGGCTGAGGCATATGGAAGGGCTTGTCCGTTTTTCATCATGGCCAATAGTAGCTTTAGTTTATACCACATTAATGCATACCTATGTGCTATTGCTAGTTAGTGGTAGGTCATTTTTGTAATACAGTGGAGAGACATTTTCAACAATATTACCATCAACAAAATTTTAAATAATAAAATTTGTTTTATAAAACTAAGCTGCATGTCAAGTTAGCAGCTGGATAGATACTTCCAAACACTAGTGGGTGCAGACTGCAATTTAATGGAAAAAATTCCATTAGCTAAAAAAAACTATGTTTGAATTAAACATATCAAGCACAGTTCATTTTAGTTTACAGAGTAAATTTACATGCATCACTCTGTACATGTTAGCACTGGACATGCTAATACCTTAGCAAATGCTGAAAGCTGCAGGTTATTATAGCAGAACTTTGAGATGTCGATGTTACAGGGTTGAGCTCTAGAGCACTATAATTAAACAGTGCTTGGTGCTGATGTCATTACCCCTGCATGGAGGTGGAGAGTGGCCATGCCAAGGCACCTGTTGTTGTGAAGAGAGGCATCTGATATCATTACCCACCCAGCCGGATTACCATACTCTCCTGCTGTGGTGAGAACTGTACCAAACTAAATCCCAATGCAAAACTCTTACACTTGCCTTGCCAGGGGAACACATGGTAATCTTGGAACCTTTTATTATAGGGAGAACACTTATTAATATAATATACACATTGATGAGAAACATGCTGCAGAATGAGCTCACTTTTGGCACAGAAAGAAGAGTCATCAGAACAATAACTGTTCATGGTAGAAAGCGAATAACTAAAGACTTTTCACAGGGATAGCCGTCACAGGACAATATCAGGAAAAAGTTAATGCTATGATGCAGTGATGCTGTCAACTTAGCACCTTTTTGGGCTACATTTCATTTAAAGTATGATTATGCGTAATTTAGCTATTATTATTACAATAGTAAGAACAGTGCAAAATAAAGTGTAAACACATTTTTTGTGAAATTGTTTGCGTAAATATCACAATAAGTGTACTGCTGTGTTTGTGATTACATACATTAATGTATTCAGGTATTTATAATATAATTTAAATTCAAATTTAACAATGCTTCACTTCTAATTTGTAGCCTGGTAAACCACACTTTAAAATGAAACCAATCTAACAAAATATATTATTTGTCAACATCATACATTGAAAGTTAATATAATAGAACTGGGAGAATTTAGTTACAATAATAATGACAATACCAAGTGTATGTGTTTTGAATACTACAGCTAACTTGAGCTGTTACTTACTGATTATTGATACTGGTTATCAATGACATTAACGTGCACTCTCTTGGTGGGTTACTAGTTGACCTTAGTTATCAGTATAGAAAGAGAGGTCAGCGGTGAAGTGACAGGAGACAAAACTGTTGATAGCACTATGCAAATTTTTGTCAGAAACCAGTTGATAAGCATTAATAGTATTGTCATATTAAGTGATGCACCAAAAGTAGTTTTCAGTTTTACCCATTCCACTACTTTGCTTTTAGGTAATACAAAATGTATTAAATAATGGGACTGCATTTAATTGTTCAACAACTGTGAGACATTGAACTGTTGCTATGGCAATTATGATCCCCCACCAAAAGTTCTGGATTTAGAACAAACTGCAAATTCACCTCTGCATTAAAATGTGTACAAGTTGACTATTTGTTTAGAAAACTTATGATGATTATTTCCATTTTCATTGATGGTGAAAAACTTTGCTCCTTGATTTGTGTAAGGGTATGTTGAAGCATTTTGGTATGTTAAAGCATTTTCATAGAGAAACATTGTACCAGTGTGGTTTTTTTGTTACATGTTATACTAATGCAACACAATTCTTTTTTTAATATATTACAGGATTCTATACAAAGTTAATAAAATGCAGCTATATCAGGACAAAGTTGACTGAGGACTTTCTGAGGACTCTCCTGAAGCTAATGCAATTTACTGTTAGATGACAACGGCACAGTTGGTCCAGTTCACTAGTCAGTTTTAGATAAAGTTCATGTGAAGAAAACACACTGGTTTTTTACATGTATTACATAATTTATGAACACAGACAATGAAGGTGTCACATGCTTAACTGATACCACTTTGCTAGTTTATGTGCTCCTAGAATAAGTAGAATAAGCTGCATCTTGAGAGCCAAATGTTAAAGCATAATGAGTTTATGTAGGTATTGATGATGCAATAAAAGTAAATATGCTTCCCTCCTGTTTTACTGCAATCCACAGACTGGAATCATTCCAGCCAATATCAGCATTTCCCTGCAACGTTTGTGATGAATATGACCAATGTAAAAATTTTGTCATGGCCCACAAAATCTTGTCTACTCCATAATTTAAAGAAAATGATAGAAATTATTAAAAAAAGATGGCAGCTATTGTCTATTGCCCGCTCATTTAATTAGCCTTGTGCAAAAATAAGCCTAACAATTGGGGCTAATATGATTTTTTAAAATATCCTCCCAGGCTACACCCCTCTGATAAAACAATCTCTTTGATAGAATTAATTCCATAAAATTCATATCCAAACATCTGTGTGAAAAATATCTCACTGTGCCCTTCATTTTATACCTGTTTCTTTTTTTAACAGCAGTCTAGAAAATCATTAAATAAGTGTCATAACTCAAAGTTTGTATCAATTACTGAAGTTGCTATTGTGTCTCTTGTGCTCTAATTGGTCTCAAGAGATGGTTCTTTAATGAGTGTGTTGTCTTCTAAGAGGCTAAATCACTTCGACTATTACATCTGTCAGAAAGCACAGCTCTATCTCTTATGAAGACCCCCCACCCCCACCCAAACATGACTCTTACTGGGTCAATCTGCCAACCCCATCCCATGCAAAGTATTAAAGATTAATATTTCTCCCTTAGCATAAACAAAACTGCTCCACCTCATTTAATAGGGAAATGCACACACTAATATCACAGTAATTGCACAAAATAAACTTGGGAGCTTTTAAATTCATAAAAGCTAAACACACTTTGTATTTTAATAAACCATTTGATGTAACATATATGTTTGTCATTTGTAATAGCATCAAAAAACTGCAACCCAACTACCTCCATTAGTATCTGGAACCTTGTTCTCTTAAGTTTCTGTAGGTTGTTCAGATCAAGTTTGCAGTTTTGGCTCTTCGGGGGCTCAACATGTTAATGCCTGATAGCTTGGGTGGCACACACAATAGTGGGAACGCTCCATCACTCTGGTCCCTGGCTTTGACAGACCTGATACTGGAATGCAGGCTGAGGCATGCTGGGAAGGTATTCAGTATCAGCCTAATGGAATACTCACCCACATCACCTGTCTGACTGCATTCGCCTGACAGACAGATTTCATTTCTTTTACCCAAACGCACACAGACATGCACGTCCAAAGCCAGGTCAAGAAACCCACTACACAGTGAGTGTGACAATGGAACAACATGGCAATTAAAAACAAAGTTCGTAACTTTAACTGTTAAAGAACTTATATTCTATTCTAGTTAAATATCCTATTCTAGTTTAATATTGTTGCTGTCGGACAGAATCTGTGTATCTCCAAAATCATGACAAGAGACAAGACTTTAAGAGCTATTTTGGTTACATACATATTCCTAAACTCTATATTAAGGTTATTTTAAGCTATGAGTGATGCAATATCAAAATAAAATGATAAAACGACTAGGTGGTTTGGCATATTACTGATATTTCAATCATGAATATTCAGTGTTTTCTGAATGTACAGGACATGTTCCTTAGATAATGTGTTGCTCAACAAGGATTTCTTAATTGTTGTGACTTAATCTTGAAGATTAATGAGAAGTAATGCTGCGAGGCCCTCGTGCCGTGAAGAAGAGGTGTCTCAGTCTCAGAGTCTCAGACTGTCTCAGGCTATTTCTAACACTTTTCATTGTCTTATAATCTCTAAAATGTACACAACCCTGTGGGGACTGACCGAAAAACAACAAAACCCAAAAATGGAGGATTCTCGACAGCGCCGATATGCAAAGACATTTATAAATAAACCATTTGTAGTTTGATTCCCCTGAATGTGTAAACAGTGAACTTCATTTTGTTGAGTAGTCCAACTCCCTCCACCCACTCAGGTATATAACATGCATTTTATCAAACATTGTTATTGCATATCCCACTTCACATTAAATATGAGGGAAATGGGCTGCACACAGCAATTCACATTGGCCTTAAACTTGAATATAGGTCTATTTGATTATTCCACAGCCAAACATCCTCTAAAGTTGTAGCTCAAGAGAAAATCTATTCATTCTGCAGCTGGGTGAACACGCTCACGCATGTGTGTCCCTGACAGATCTTGTCCAATCTGCATCGTCAGTCTCTGCCGCACACGGAAAGGTCATATCTTTTTCCTCATCATTTACCCATAATGCAGCCAGAGTGCTGGAGAGGTCAGGTGTCATGTGGTCAGAATTGAGGTTATCATGCATTAGTGTCATGTCTAATGACCCACGCAGCAGAAAGACCAGCCCAGGAGATTTTTACCACGTCCCAAAAGGTCTCAGCTAATGGTCACCTGGGAACAGAAGTACTGGGAAAGGTATTGTTTTCGTGCGCTGACAATCTGCACAAATATCGCTACTGTACAATGTGGTTCTCTGGACACAGAGGTTGTGTGGGTGTGGATTTCCTCTCTGGTGTCACTGTTACAGTGCATGTTTATGGCAGGTCAGCAAGAGATCGCTCACTGTGAATAATAGTCATAGGGTCAAGTATTGATTTAATTTGGAGAGCTTCCCTGAGGGAAGACTTGCTTTATTATCACAATGTAATACAGTCATTACATACATGGGTTTGACAACCATGTTGCAACGCTGATGGGTATCACGCTAAGGCAATGAAGGTTTAATAATGGATTATCAATGATTTTTATGACATGTCATAGATCAATGTGGATTGCTAAAACAGTCACCCTGTCAAAATTCAAAGTACAAGTGTACACATAAAATCCATGCATACCAGCTGCCCTCTTTCACCAGATAAACAAGAAGAAAGCGCTGTTTCAAAGAGAAAGCTGCATTAGAGGAAAGTTATATTGAAGTAACCTTTACATAAGCACTGATATTTCATGTGCACTACATTACCTCCACATGTAACCCGCTTGTTAACGCAGTAGCACCAAAACCTCCTCCATCAGGTGGCGTCTATTAGCTTCAGCACAGTATCAGTCAAACACACTCTAAAAAGGACAAAAAGAAGTATTCATCTAAACATAACCTTTCAAGCATTGATATTTATGATAAAAACTGTTAAGCCCAAGCAAAGTATTGCTTGTATAAGGTCTCAACATAGTCCAACACAGAAGATAAAGATGTTATTCAAAGCTTTTGTCCTTCTGCTACAGGAAGCAAAAACTTTTACAACGGCGCTGTAAAGTGAAAAAATTCCAGTTCTGAAGAGAAATGTCAATAAATTTAGTTAATAAAGGTAAACAAATCTGGACATACTAAGGACTACATACAGTATTGTACTCACTACATTTAAGTTTAATTGCAAGTTTTTAATTTTACAGATAGAATACCATGAGCTACAAACATTGCTACAAATTGCCGTTAACATTACTTTTTTCGTTCTTGCCTAAGGGCAAGTGTTCTGTCTAGCTGTTTTTCTCATTTACTTTATTTAGAGCTTTACATATTTAACTTTCTCTTTGCTTTGGAAAACTGAGCAATACATACTTTAGACTTTAACTAAATGTATTTCAGTGACTCACAGAGTACAGCTTTAATTCTTTATTGGCAACCATATGCACTAATGGCTTTTCAAAAGACATTTTTTTTTTTAATGATGATCTTTGAATGTTTGGATTGGTACAAAATAGTTTTTAAAACTAACAAATTACATCTAAGCTGTCACCAACTTTAGGAAAGTTTAGGAACTGCAGTAAAGAATTGTTGTCTGGTCTCCATTAGTACAGGTATGGGGGTTCAAAAGAAGCACTGGACCCCCTCAGACATATGCTTTGGAGTTTCTGCTGTCCAATGAAAATTAAGTCTTACCAATCCTCAAAAATGTCAGCCATTTCCACTTGATCCTTGAGTTACAACTTATACAACAATATTTTTACATTGTTCTCAGTCTTTATTCTCAAACAATTCCGACACTGCCATGATTAATATATCAATACCACAGTGTTGTATGAATATATGATTCGTGTCACATTCTTTTTTTTATTGAATCTGAGTCTTTATACAATCTCAGAGCATGCTGTCATACAGAGCTCCATGCCAACTGATTTCTGGACAATGTATGTACCTATAATTTATCATCCTTTGCCACAGGCGTTCCATTCCCAGACTGGGACAATTTCAAAAGCTGTTGAACAAAAAGGGGATGATGAGAACTTTGTCCACTCAGTCAATCAGATGGACACCCTGCTGTGTCCAAATGCAGAGATGTTGTTTTTTCTGTAACCTTTAAACAAGTGTCTTTTCCCTTTACCCATGTGAATAAACTCTCACACTGTTTGCTTGTGTCATTACTTGAGTTGATATTTTGCCTGTGGTCGTGATCAGTGTGGGATCCAAAATGAACTTCAAAGGGGAAAACTGAGATAGTGTGTGCAGCTGCTCTGTGTGTATTTGTGTGTGTTTCGAAGTGGGGGTGTTGGCGTCTATTTGAGGAGCAAACAGCGCTCAGCTGTCCATCTTAATAAAGCTACAAGGGAACGGGGGTTTAAACCGAGAGACGTCTGCAGATGGACTATATCAAAGCTGCAGACATTTTCTAATAAAAAACAATGTTGTCGATACCCATCCTGCTCGTATTCTTCTCGATCATTGCAGTCCTGGTGTAATTTTAATGACCATCCAGTGTCAGATAACTTTCACCTTCTTTTGGCCCTATTAGCATACCACACACTCATAAACAACAGTAACTCCAGGGTAATGGAATAGCGTTCAAGAAAAATCTACCCTGTAATACCGATGTTGACCTCTAGAGTGCATTTTAGAGCAGCATATTGACTAAAGTTTGGAAAGGTCACTCATACGCATATAAACTGTATAACACATGCACGCACACACACACGTATAATATAATAATATGTATAAACAAAAGTACAGTTAAAAAGCACTGTAATGAACATGCACAATATGCATAACTCAAAAAATGTAAAATGTCAGATGTTTTACACCACACAAATAACACAACAATTCTTTAGTTTAGTATACTGTTAGTATGTTGTTAGCACAGTATGCTGTTAGAATAATTTCTCAATGACCATTTCCAGCACAAAGATCACACAGCGATGTGGGAGAAGATTTATTGCAGGTTAATGCTCTGAATTCTAGAAATTCTCTAAAAAAGGGCATTACTTGTCTATTCTAATCACATTAGCTGGCCATTACTCATTTGTCCATTAATTCATTACTTCATTTGTCTCCATGAATATTTAACAATGTCTTGACATCTTTATGGACTGCTTGTTCTGCTGCTCAATTAAAAAACGAGTCCCTCAATAGCCACATGCTTGCTATCAACCGATAAATCGCCTCTTAAATTTATGGATAGTTAAAGTGATGTGGATCTAACAGCTTCTTTGCTTAATTCAGTGTGGGTGTTAGCCAAAACCCATCATTCAGATTTTAGGCAAAAATGTATTTTGCCCTTTTTCTCATTGGTTAAGAGGACCCTGCCTGATTGAAACAAATAATCTTGCAGTTTTTGCTGCTGGCAGGATAGAAAGGTGAGGATATAGTATTATCTTTGTCTGACACATTTGATTGGTTTCAACACCATCTACTTAGCAAAAATAATCATACTGCATTTGTGACCATCATCTGCTCCACTGTTTATTTAAGGACATGCAGAAGGTTTGCTGGCTAACTAGCATTGCAGAGGCACAAAGCCATAAACACTCACCAGCATAACAACATGGTGACCATATTTGCATACCAACAGAAAGTCTATTTGTAACCAGATAAAAGAGATGTTTGACCACCTGAGGTTACTGTATTTTCATGCATGGTTTCATGGGATCTTCATACTTACTGTGGCCTGCAGAATCTTCTGCCACAACCACAGGATTATAGATAGTAGCATGCAAAGTATCCATGCCAGATCCTGGGGTTTGCAACACAACCCTGCAGAAAAGAGTTGTGTTTTAAATTGTGGTGTCCAGGAGTGGGCTGCTCATATTCAACTTAAATTAAATAACTAACATAACCAGCATGGTCAATCAGTTAAGTTTAGCAGATGAGCAGAAAGGCTATACACCAGACCAACTTTAAGCTAGTCTAAGGTGAAATTTTCAGTCTGGAACATCTTACATTTTTTTCTTAAAATGAGTCACCATTGCAGTGCACTGACCTTGAAACTATAACTTAACCCAAAATCAGCTATGCTCAGAAGTCAGAAGGAGCATTTTCGGCCAATTGAGCTGTGGACCTTCCCCAGCATGCAAGAACGTAGTCTCAAATGGCAACCTATGCCTGAATTGGCCTGCTGAGTACTGCAGGATTGGATTAGAAAGGCAGACTCTAATCACCAGTGCTTTGTTTGCTATTTGCTAACTATTGTCCTTCATAATGCTTTTTAGGACCAGGGTTGATCGTCAGGGTGACCACATACCTGCTATGGTTTTAGAAAGCCAGCCATTTTGCATTGGGAACTGCTCCCCCCTCTCCCCTATCATAAACAGCCCCCATGAAGATTATCTTGAGTTCATATCACCAATTCAAATCGCCGGATAATCAACATTAGATAAAACAGCGCTTGCATCAATTGCTTTCTCGACGCATCATTTTGAATAACTTCCTTGTCGATGACAATAAAATGGCCTTTTTTTGTGTCTTTATACTTCACAGTCATTATCTCTCTTCATATTCTTCTTTCCAAGAAAATGCAATTTGCTAACATTAAGAATGTGCATGTATGCTTGTGTTTATCTGCATCCTTTCTTCCTCTTTCGCTGTATTAACAAAACACTATTGGAAACATACTTTTATGAAAACATTTGTACAAGTTTGTCTTTGGTATAAGCACTTAATATTATCTTAATATTGTAACAATAGTTGAATTTAAGAGAAATTAAGACAATGGAGGCTGCAGTGGAATTTTCAACCTACACCATAACAGATAACTAAACACAACTGTAACAGAGTCCCAAATGTAGACCAGACATGGTCATTTCTTAAGTACAAATATGGATTTATTAGTTGGCTAAAGTTGGCTTAACCCTCCTATTATCAATTTGAACCCATTCAATGTTTATTGTTTTTAAATTCATGGTTGGCATCATTTTTGGCTTGTTATTTAATGGCTATTTAGGTATTCAAAAAATAAACAAAGTACTTGACACACAAACTTGGGTAAAAATCATATTCTGGAGGTTTAAATTGCTGGGGTCTTTAAATTGAGGGTAAATTGAGGGTAATAGGGTTAATTGATTGTTTTAAGTGGGAATACTTATCAAAGTGGATAAAGTTATATGTTACTAAAACATTTATGACAGTTTTGCCACATTTCTTTGTTGCATCCCTGTGTCATAGGAACGTTACTAGTGTTTTATGGTCACATATTTGGGCATAACTTTACATAATCAAGGTCAGTAAGGGATTCTTTTATATTCTATGTCAACATATATAACCTTTTAGTTTTTTACACTGTCATTTCTTATTCTATTTTTGACCACATTCTTCAGTTTATACAACCATTCATTCACTCTCAATGGTCCCTCAGCAGAAGTTCCAGCAGATACAGTGATGGGTTGGTGAATAATCAAAGCCACTCTGCTCAGCACATAGGAGACATGTTTTGCATTCCACTGGGTCTTTTAAAACTCATCCAATGAGATGGAAAGCCTTGTTCATAAGCAGGTTTCAGGCATCGAACAGCCATTCACACCACAGGATGTTTTCAATCTAATGACTTTGTCAGGAAAAGTGGGTCAAGTTTGGGTTATGAATCCAAAAAGACAGATGGGCTCTATAAAGATGGCCTTTTTTAGTATGGCCCTCCAAACGTTGCTTAAGTACTATTAAAGAAATTTCATTCATATGAATTTGAATCTTGGGTCCATCTTATGTTTAAGATAAAGAAATTAAGCAGAATATAATTTGGTATCTCACAGTGTTGACGTCACACACACATTAGTTTCACTTCCTGACCTGGTCTACATATGTTCTAGTGCATTCAATTGCTGCTCAAGCATAACTCCTTCAAAGGCAGGAACCAACAGTGTGTGGGGGGCAACAATTCAGGGTGCACCCTCCCAGATGTTACAATGTTATTTTAACATAGCAAGCTGCAATTATATGGAACATGCCTGTTTTGTGAAAGGTCAAACCGAGGATGGCATACATTGCAGCCATTCAATCCCTGACTGGCCTAAAATAGTGGCCCTGGTCTGAGACCTGTTTGTTGGTCCACCTGCTGAGAGATCTTCACTCAAGAAACATTGTTGGCTGCTCCCTAAAGGCTACTGGGTTCAGGAGCCAGGGGCCACTGTGTTAAAGTCAACACCACAGAATCAGTGAGCTCTTTGTGCTTTTTTAAGGTATTTTGTAGCAGACCTCTGGTAGGTTCTCAATACAGAGCACATTTAGAAGACAGTGACCTCTGTGTGACTGCAGCATTAGAATAAATACAATTTTGTATTTTTTCTAACTGTACAAGTAACTTATATTCTACTTACATATTTTGACTCCCAGATTGACTTTATATGGACTTTTATATGTCAACTCTGTTACCCTTGTTTTGAATGATAGACAACGTTTATTATTCACTATCCTATTTATGATAAACAGTGTTTACTAGTGGATAGTTGTAGATATATTTGCATTTAATTTACTCCTTTGACCTTGAATTGTCATGACCTTGTATTCACCGGCATGGTAAATTCTTACTTTTTAAACATGTATAGAGATGTCAAACTGCAACTTCTGAGACATTCTGTGTAAGAATGTAAAATGTTTAAAACTGTAAAATGTACTTTGACAATCCAATCTCTTAATCAAATGGAAAAGGCCTCTGTTATATCTAATGACCCCTTTGTATTCTGAGAGAACTTGTATGGTTGGTATGCTTGGTCTAACTGTGCTGTGCTTTATTTCCTGTTTCCTGTTTAGAGGTAATCATCTATCACATCAAAACAGACAACAGAATATTTTAGGCCCCATGCTGAAGGCCTAAAAAAAGGAAGTCATCGCTCAAAGACAAACACACACTAGCATCCATTCAACATGTGTTAAAATGTAACACGCTGAGTGTGTGTGTAAGTAGGTTCTGGGCTGAGGTATTCCTTCATTCTCTTTGATGGTATGTAGTGGTCTTCCAGACCCCTGTTATGTGGTCCCCTGTTGTGGGGTCAACTCCAGCAGGCCATAAAGTTTTTCTCTCTTGTGGTGCTTAGGGCGCTTATGGGCATGTACCTCCACCAGCTGCAGTCTTATCTCTTTTCTGTTTAGCTCACGCTCATGTCTTGACTCTAATGACTCTCTTAGCATGCTGGATCCACTGAGGTGGAACATGTTTAGCCCCTTGCTGTTCTCAGGTTGGCCGATGACAGGGCAAACTCTTTTAGGACCCCCCCCCCCCGAGTTTAGCAGGCCACTGCAGTGCCTCCGGTAAATCTATGTTGTTCCCATTATCCATCTCTCTTATCCGCCCCTGTTTATCCATGTGACACCAGACCAGGCCAACTGTGTTGTTTACAGCTTTGCCAGTGTTTCCTCTAGGTACCGGGAGCCAAGCACATAAGAGTGCCTTAGCGCAAAGTTGAACCATCTGCCTTTGTTTCCCACTTTTTTCACCATTTATTTGAGGCAGGCAAATGTTGATGTAGAAAAAAAATGGAATGAACTGCCGAATGATATCCATTGAGATTAAGATGGAGAAGTAATGGAGGTCTATTTTACCTCTCACGCCATGTTACGCATCAGCCACAACCGAATACAAAGAAATGAACATTACCATGGGTAGTTAGGTCAAGATGTGAGGGACCAATGTCAATAAAGGTGGAGCAGAATGATTTTTAAACAATCTAATTTACAACCTGCTCAAGCTGAAGTAAATGTGAGGCTTGTGAGCCATGTCAAAAGAAGAACAAACCTTTAGAGCTAAAAGTCAAATGTGAGCAGCATGTTTATGGAAATGCAGAGCAATGTAGAAGTCAATTTTCTGTGCATGTTAACATTTCGCTTCACACAGGAGCATAAAAGTGACTGTGAAGAATATAAAAGACCCCATGAAATCTTTCACACATAAGTGCAGTTTTCTTTCTGGTGCTGACATATATGACATAAAATTGATTATTTTATCACATCTGTGAGCCAAGATTTGCTACTTTATCTTTCTATTCAATAGCAAGTGGTATTAGAGGGCCAGGCATTCTGAATGTGAAGAGCTTTAAATTGGATATAAAATGCCTATTAGTGCCATATGATGATTGTTTGCATTCATAATACTGTTTATTTGCTTGCTTGTTGTTTAGTAGAGTGATTTTGTGTTATATTTTTAATTATGACTTGTATGTTACAAATTATGATGACAGCCTCATTATCTGTGAAAGGATACTAAAGTATAAAAAGTCCTACAGCTAATTAATATCTGTGTAACTTTAAAATGAACATTTGCTATTCATATTTAGTTTCTCAGTGCAAGTAAATAATTATGCAAAAGGTCATAGTTATTTTTGGTCATGCTGCCTTTCACAAAACAGATGGAGACAATCTGAGTCAACATTTTTCAATTAAAAATAATCACAAACAAGCATGGGGGGTAAGACAAACATGCAGACAAACGTTCAAACAATGCGCAAGCATATTTTACACAAAAATGCAGGTTGGATAATAAGCGATATCCAACCTTGATAATATGATTATGAATTTAATATATTTAAAAATTAGTACTTTAAGTGAAACTTTTTGTTTAAAGCTAAATTGCTCTGTCCTCCATATCCTCTAATATTCTATTGTTTTAATACACAACTACAACTACACAACCAAAGCACAAAACCAAATTTACAATTAATAATATTGCTATATATCTATAGTGTTTTTACAAATGAGGATGTCCCTAAAAGGAAATTTACTCAGATTTGTGAGGTTTTTATTACTTTTGGGTACAAATTTGTCCCTAATATTTGGTACACAAACACACACACACTATGAATGCTGTGAACATATAGTAAAACATTGCAGTCAACTTGCATATGGTCACTAATGAGATTCATGCACACTTTTGGTCTTTCTTTATGGCTGGTGCAAAGTAAAACCAGCAAAATCAAAAAAGAAAAGAAAAATCAGTCTTTCAAATAATAACATAAGCTGTGTCATCCATTTTTAGTGACAAACCAGCATGGTTCATGGCACAGGTTTCAGGAGTGCTGGAGAAAGGATCTGACATACGTTCTTAAGAAAATGGTTGCTGCACACATGTAACTGACAGGGTGCTGCGGCTGCTGTGGCACCCTCGCAAATACAGCAGAGATATTATGTTCAGTTCTTCTGTCAGAATGAAGAGTGCTGATTTAGACATAACAAACACAGACAAAGAATGTGGAGTGGAGCTCTTTCTGTGTATGACAGGCCAGAGCTGATGGTGGCGTGATGCTAAGACCTGCACATGATCTGTGCAGAATGATACAAGGCAGAGCACACAACATGCATTGTGTGTTTTGCACTTGTTAATTGCTCTATGCTAGTCTAGGGAAACTGGCACCACACTTGTAAGACAGTGGATTCAGTGGATCTTCTGTTTCTATTGCTCCATCATTTGTAAGTCTCTTTGGATAAAAGCACCTGCTAAATGCATTACATACATTAGTAGATGTTTTTTTATTCTGCCTAAGAACCGCCTGCATCAAATATAAAAGACTGTCTGACAGAAATGTCAAGTAACCATGTTTTTGTCATTTGTATATGTAATTTGGGGGCTGTTTTTTCAAATACATTAAAATACAGATGCCACAAAAAACTCACATTGCAACAGTGTTTATTTCTTCAAGGTTGTGTAAATGCCATACAAATATGTATAGACACTTTCTAATGTGCATCAGATGGGCAGTAAATGAATTGTGGTCACTCCACATCCAACAAACCAACACAAGGGCTAAGTGTCTCTGGCTAAGACACTTGTCCTTTAAAATGTAAAGCACATATTATGCGGTTTACCACAAGTACATGTCTGACTTGACATGAAACACACAGGAATTTTCAAGCTTGTAATGATTGTCTTAAGTAAATGCAGTTTGCTGAAATGTTTACAAGCCTCTGATGACTCTTGAGGCTGGTTCAAATGCTCATTGATGCTTTAGCTAACATCAGAAAAACACAGAGAAACACTTTGAACATTTTCTCAAAAATAAGTGTAACAAGCTTCCCCTGAGAACTCACTCTTTTTAATTGCTAAATTGAGCTAAATTCTGTATGGTAGCTCGCAAGGGATTGCTCTCCATTTCTGAAAACTGCACACATGCTTGTGGCTGCTCTGCTCCTTACAATATGTGTGCCTGATGCACAAACCATGTCTAGCTACACCACCCAGTGAGAAGCATTTAGACCCATCAGTAAATTGAATGATTTACTGTTACCAGAAAGCCACGAAATAGACTGTCAGGTGTATATAGCTGTGTGTACAGCAAAAGTGTGCTTGTGGGTATTAATGCCAAAGAATGCACTACTAAAATCTTGACACAGTGCACAAAGTAATTGAAATGTCACACATTATGATCATTTAACATCTGTAAGAAGGGATTGTGCATGTGTCATAACTTTGTCATTCAGTTCAATGCAGCAAAAGATTTGGCAGACAGAGACTAGTGTAAACACCTCAAAATTGAATTGACCTAAATCCAAATGATATTTTTATACATTTGAATAAAGTAGTGCTGATATTTATTAAAATGGTAATTGCAATTTAAACCTTCCTAAAACTGATTGAAAATCAGTAAATTTTAATTTACTTAAATCTGATAAAATAAGATTTAAAAATACCCTACATATATGTGCAGTGTGGTATGGGACTCTCTTCCACCAATGTTAGAATGAGATTAGTTTTTTCATCAGAGGATTTATTAACACAGGACATCTATGATGTCATACTCAGCTGGATGGGATTTGAATTAGGATCTCCTTAGCCTATCCGATCCCTATCCGATGAGGGCATAACACAAGGTCATGTTCTCTGAATGATCTTGAAACATCTACAAAGAGCTAAGCATAATTGCAAAATTATTTATATACACTGTAAAAAAAAAGTCCGTAAAAATACAGGTAAATGTGTTGCATTAATATAAAGGAATTTTCCGTATTTATTTTTTACAGGCGTTTTACCCGTATTTTGCATGCCACATTGCATTAAGGGAGCATTTCGCCGCGAAAGGAGGCAAGGCAGGTTGCTTACACGGGTCGGTCGGCATCATCAGCTTTTCAATTTCGCTTTTATCAGCATCTGTGGTAAAATAATTTAATAATTAAAATATTCTTAACATTAATATTGTAGTTTAAAAAACTATAATTGATGCTAGGTTTGTAGCTAACGCTTTATCTTTGGAGACGTTCAAGTTGGAGTTTTATTCAACCATTTCACCCCAGGTGAGGTAATTTGAGAATTTCAAGTTTAATCATTACTTTTACATATCCGACCTGGGTTGGTACTTTTCTAACACATTGCAAATATTAGATTGACTTTTCAAGCAACATTAACCTAATCTTCTATCTTACTTTTTAATCGCGGAACTCTCATGCATACAGCATCTGATTCTTTTCGTCACACGTAGAAACATGTAGTTGTTTAGAATATTAATTTCGGAACACCAATGATTTTATAATATAGTTTTCATTGTACACCGATGCATTAATCATCGGATGATTTTTGTCATTCGTTGGACCACAGTGTATGTAGTTTTAAACTTGCATGTAGATTTTCATGAAAACGTTTTACTAAACTCCTCGGTTCTATTATTAATGTGACGTTGTTGAGTATGATCAAATATATGAAATGCAGTGCAAGTGTGTACATAGTAAATGATTTTTTTTTTACCAGTCAGCAATTATGGTGCTGATAAGTTACATGTTAGTGTTGAGATTTTGACTGAAACCGGTCAGTTTACTGTTGCTAAGAGAGTTATACTTTTAATACTCTAGTTTGCTCGGTGCAGAATTAGATAAGGCGGTCTTACAGTTATGTTAATTTGTAGTAATGTGCCTCATTGCCTGAATATCTGAAGCACTGCAGATCACACAGATATGTCAACAATGCAATTTTCCGATGTGGCCACGGGGATTGTGGAAAAAGGTTTTCCTCATTAAACTGTTTTGCTGCTCATATGTCACGAACACACCCAGACACAAGGACCAGAAAAACTTGGAACCAGAGTGTTTCTGTTCAGTTAAAGTGTTCATTGAATGTTTGCAGCAGAGAATACACAGATGTTAAGTAGCTTGTGTCTCACTTAAGTAGCCATATACAAGAGGGTTTGAATGTTCTAAGACTTTTAATGTAATTCTCATATTTCTAGGTATCATAGAGGTTGGAATGCCACCCAGATAACACCTGTCTATCTATGTAAAGTTGCAGAACAGTCTCTTCTAGAGGAGGATGCAGGTATTGCAGAGAATGCACATGATGACATTAATGTGACTGACACAGGCCAAAGTAAAGATGTTGAAGTGTTAAAGCGCAAGATGTGTACACACAGAATCTAGCTTTGTTTTACTTGGGTTTGCAGGCAAAGTATTTAGTCCCAGCTTCCACAATTACAGAGATGGCACATCAAATTAAAACTCTTCAAGGCATTCAACAGGAGTATACAATGGATTTGCTATCTCAGGAACTTGAAAACCGAATGCGATATATCGCCCAGCCCTAATGTGAAAACCATGTTATATATGTTTTAGTGCTTAAGCAATTTGAACATTTTTAAAGCATTGCTGAAGATGTTTGCTTGTTATTACCAAAAACATACATGATTATTAGAGAACACAATTATGGAAGATTTGCATAAATATATTTAGAGTTTTCAGAGGTGGACATGTAACTGTTTTTCCTTCGAAATACTTGTCTTATGTTTAAGGTAATGGGCTATTCAAGATTGTGGTTGATCAAGAGGTTGTTAATGACCACATCACCTCCCCCATTGTGGCCCTGAGCTTCACTTTTTCTTTGTTTTATGTCTTGAACATAAAATACCCAAAAGAGATGGCACTTACCCTGGAATTCATACAAAGGTAAATGAGATATTTGTTTTGAAATGTTATAGGAAGACCATATTGTTGTTGTTGTTTATTTAAGAGGTCCTATTATGCCAGTTGTCAAGACATTATATTGTTTTTAGGGTATACTAGGGTGTATGATGTCCCAGACATGGTGCTTTTGCGTCCAGTGTGTGTGACCTCTTTTAGAATATAAAATGCTGTTTATTATGATGTGCACGTTTAAGAGTTGTTCATTCAACCAAACTTAATGTTTTTATTTACATTTGAATGCATTTGTCTGCATTTTAGTGCAAAACATCTGCCCATTCCTCCCAGGCTGCTGAAGTTCATGTTTGAATTAAATAACTTTGAAAACCAATGAAACGAGTGAGTGTTTTTTTTCCAAAACACGGTACTTGTACTTGTCACGATGTACTTGGCCTGTCAAAATGACTGTTTTTTGTTGTCACTGAAGTCACTTAATGTTTTAACCTATGATTTCACCATTATTCTTCTGTTAAAGAAGACAGTGTTGTCAGTATGTAGCATTATTGTTCTTATAAAATTTTATTGATGAATAAGAAGCTCTGTCTTTTTGTGCCATGTTTGCATTGCAATTTGTTGGATCTCAAAAGTTTCAAGCTTCTAAATTTGTTCAACGCATTCTCATGCAATTGTTAAATGAAATGTAATTTTAGAGTTTTAGTCTGCATATTTAATTGAAAGCAAAATGTATTAAGAACAATGTGAATATGTTGAAAAGAGAGAAATAAACATGTTTTATTTGTGTATATTGTGATCAATTTATTTGATCATGATGCATAATTGTCGTTATTGTATTTTAGCATTGTTTTACAGGAATTACAGAAGTAGGCGTAAAGGCTACAGTTGATATACTGTAAATCAACAGAAATATTTATTTTGGTAATAACAGAAGTGCCTGGTACAGTGTATATACTGTAAATATACTGAAATATCTGTTTTAGGAATAACAGAAGTATATGTAAAAGGTACAGAGGATATACTGTAAAATACCTAAATATCCGTTTTAAAATAACAGAAGTGTCCGTGAATGGTACAGAGGATATACCATCAATTTACAGAATCTTTTGTTTTACAGTTGAAGGAAACGTCCGTAAACTTAAAAAAAGTTCTGGTAATTTTCTGCCAGTACATTATCCTGAACTTTTTTTTACAGTGTAATTAGGACACTTGACACTGCTGCTACGTTTTGAACTGATAAGATTAAACTTTTTTTATTGCTGTTACTATTTATTGTTCTTGTTTTAATTTACTTTTTCCAGCAGTACTGAAAATCTTTAAGTATGATTGTGAAAATCTCACCTATAGGTAAATTTGAAATAGCCCTCATCCAAACAGCTTTATAGTTACTGAAAACTGAAATGCACGAAGAGGTTTGGATGAAAAAACAGGCTTTGGAAATGAGCAAAAGAGAGAAATGAGGGAATGGAGGAAAAAGAGAGACATTAGTGGCTTCAACCAGCTGCCAAATGATGGTCTTGATTGCCGGAGTTGGAGTGTAGAAACAGAAGGTGTGAGGGTGATTATCCAGCCTCCATCCCTGATGAACAGATGTTAATAACAAAGCAGCACATTCATTGTGTTTAATAGCCAAATGCAGAAGGCTAGGCTGAGCTTGTCTCTTTTCCTCTCCCAGAGAGATGAGCTTGGTGTGCTCGCATTGGCAGCGAGCTAGTCATAATGAGGCAGATATTTGCAAGAAAAGGTAATGATAATCAGTCACTGAGCTGAATGCACACAAATGATGGGATCACACAAAAATGAAGATACTGACATTGTCGCCTCAGTAATATCAATGGAGGTTTTCATCTTGTTTAAGTTATTAAACCATCTGAGGTAACTAATTGTAACTTTCATGTGCCATTTGCTAATGTAGTCTGACTTCATATTAAGAATGTCGCCCATATAACAAAAATTTTAAGTCAATTCATGTTATGGAAAATATATAATGATACATTTTACTGTATTTTTTTTAACAATGTATAACAATGGCCGTGGACATGAGTCTTGGAAACCCACATACTGATGAACTGTATACCTTAAGTGTACTATTTGAAAGTATCTTGGATAAATTTGTCTGCCAATTTCATAAAAATAATTGTACATTTGAGTGCATTATGTCTTGGCCTTTCATTGCTGTAAAAAAAACACCATTGTATAAATGTAGCAAAATCTGTAGCTGACCACCATTTCCACAAGCATATATTCATTCTGCTTATTGCTATAGTTACGCCAAGAAATCAGTGAAGACCAACTTAAAATACAAAGCACAAATAGTTTTGAAATGCTTTCTTCATAAAACAATGCACAGAAAGACCGATGGCGTAGATGCAGGCAGGCGCAATGAAGGGTTAACAGGCTGTGGAAATTCACATTACGGCAGCATCCGTGTTTAGCTTGTTTATGAAAGATAAAGCGAACATCCAACAGCTGCAAATGAAATGCCATTTTGTGATCCATAAGAATACACAATTTACTTATAAAACATTAAAATGCCACCAAATTGCATGAATTATTGAAACTCTGCAGATACGGCAAATTGAATAGCTTGGCTGTGTTTCTCTGAGCTGGAAGGTCCAATTTATCATAGATGTAGATGTAACTATTGTGTCTTTGGATTTTAACTTAGCATTTTATTTGCTTTCTTTCCCCACAAAGGGAAAATCATCCTGAAATTGAATCTAACACAAGAAAGGTGAAGCAGGTTGGATGGCGACATTTTGCAACCCTGAAAGGTAAATAGGACATTGACGAGGTAGAAGCTGGCATTTTGTATACCCGGTGATCCTGTACTTATGTTCTTGAAGCGATGTCTCCTGTCCAATAAGAAGAGGTGCTGATAATGGCTGCACTTGAGAGATAAGGAGGCAGGACAGATACTCGGGCTGCTAGGCCTTTGATTTCAATTGTAAATTGACAACAAATTGTAAATACAATTATTTTGCTTCAGATGAATGGGTTAGTGGCTCCTGGTTTGGGACCAGTTTTAAAGGGACTTGTTTAAAGCCAATTTTACAGAAGCACCAGAACAGTTATAAAGGTGCCAGATTTGGCATTGTCTGTAAAGAAAGAATGTGCAATGTGCAATTCAACATGACAAACAAAACTCGACTGCTCCCATCATAATCAAGAAGTCATCTTGTGCTATACCGATTTTGGATTGTCTCCTTGACACATCAGAATTTTACTATCAGCTGTAAGTGTAAAGCTAGATTTATTCAACTGTAACTTTGTATCAAACTTTGTACACATATTTTGTACCTATATATACTTTATATATATATATTTAAAGGGAGCAGAAGAATCTGTACAGCATGGCAAAACTGGAAAAAGCATTTAACAGCATTTAAAGTGTCAATAATAGTGTCAATCTAGCCAGACAGAGTTTTTTACTTTGCTCACAATGCTGATTCTTCATTTAAAACCAGTCGGTTAAGGCAAATTTTCCAGTTTAAAACCTTTTCTTCAATTGAAATGCATAAAAACTATGCACTAACTATAACAGACAGTTGTCCACACATCACCTCAAAATGTTCTCACTAACCTCTGACCAAATAGATGTAAGCATAAAGCTCAGCTGCATTCCTACTTTATTTTATAAAGCTTTTATTTGGAACTTGAGCATGAAAATTTGACTTAAAAATGTTAACTTAGAATAACAAAACAAGTGATTGCAAAATAATAGCATCTATGGATACACATGTTTGGAGACAAAAGATCATTTTGCTGGTCAATTTTTCATTATCTTTTAATGACAAATGTTGAATGGTACAACACATCAACTGCATTGTTACACTGCATCGTATGCTAGTTGATCTCATTTTGTTGCATTTTTTCATTCACATCCGCAGTGTTAATGAAGTGTGCTGTGTTTTCACATTGGCGAGGCACACTGAACGCATCACAACACTGTAACAGGGGTCATGAAACATGAATAACCCAGAGCAGCACGAAGCCGTTCCGATTTCATGATGACAATATGAGCGTTCTCTCAATATTCACGCTACTACAATTGAACATAGTGAAAGAGATGAGAGCCAGAGGAGGAACCCTGATGAAAGTAGAGGCCGTTATTTGAAATTGAAAGAATATGAGGATAGTTAGTGGCTGTATTCCCAGCAGAGACCTGCCTGTCATGGGCATGGAGCTCCACTGTTTAATGTAAACTCATGCTCCATCACCCTTGCCTTTCCATTATTCCAATCTCCAAACTGCCGTTTCATACACCCCATGCTGCTCTCGCTATTTATTGAATACATTTTTTACTCCAAAAACATTTTCCCACCTGAGCTGCCACTTACAACTTCTGCGGTCATGAAAGCATGTGAGGGGAAGCAAAAGAGAGGAATAGAGGAAGAGACAGACAGATAAAGAAAAGAACAAAAGCGAGATGGGAAGAAAGACAGGTCCCGGAGCTTGGTGATGCGTCTCGCGTGTTCGTTTTGCATCTCGGGTTGATGCGGATGAGCTGGCACAGAGTAAGCTAACAGAGAAGTTGTTTATTTCCCTTTTTATGTATTGTAGTAGGCCATCAGTATTATCTTTCTGTTGTCCTCATCAAAAATAAAAATGGGGAATAGGTTGTCTCCAGCTGTGAGGAGATATTCGAAAATCATAAAGAGGATAAATACATGCTAAACCTGGTTCATTATTCAACACCAATGCACCAGATCAATTTTAAAGGGCACTAGACTGATTAAACTGGATTTGGATTGAGGCAGAAATGCTACCCATGTATGCAAATGTAGACACATTGCAATTGTCCTACCAATCTAAATGATTTCTATTTTTCTGCATTACTGTGGAGTAACTTCAGTCTACAAGGGGTGGTAATGTTCAGTTCAGGTTTCTATGCAATAAACATACCATTTAAGAATGTAATTTTAACAATGCCGAGACACTGTAACAAGGGACACTGTAACATGTTATCAGTTGTTTTATGACACATTTTGGATTGTTTCGTAATGTGAAATCAAGCTAGCTATGCTGAGAATGAAACAAAATGTAAAGTCAAGCTTGTGTGGATAAAGCAAATATTTTGAGCGACAGTTTACACCAGTCAACCATGTTATCTATTTACTAAGGTTCAATTTGTTAAAGTACAGAGGTCAGGGAGGTAATTGATATATGTGTGTGCATTAGCAGGTGGAAGGAGTATGGCTTTCAGATGCGGTCTATCCCTATCGTACACAGGTCAAAAAATTCAGAAGAGAAGAGATGCGACACTTATTCCACCAGAGCCTGGCCCTGCTTTGTTATAGGCTTGAAAGTGATGCTTTCCAAAAGAATTACACAGGCTTTGTGTAAATAATCAGGGGCTGACCTGTAGGGTTAAAACCCATAATTGAAGTGATACTTCAAACCACAAGACACTGTGTGTGTGTGTGTGTGTGTGTGTGTGTGTGTGTGTGTGTGTGTGTGTGTGTGTGTGTGTATGTGTGAGGGACAGTATCCAGTGTGTGTGTCTGTTTGATCAGACAGGAATGGCTCTGTGGGAAGGTTTATCTCCCATACAGCTGCTCTCTCTATATCCATCTGATCATTTTTTTCTGTTCCTGTGTCCCTCTTTCTCATCTTCTCTAACTCATTAAATGAGTGACACAAATGCAACATTAAGATGTGTTGAGACCGCAAATGGATAAATAAAATCAAATGATCTGATGTAATGTATTCTTTCCACTACTGCACAAATGTGTATTCTGAATCATTTTCCTGGATGCGGAATGACTGGTGACGATGTTTTATAGCTTTGAGGTTTTTTTCCCCAATCCATGGGTGAATAGACAACGCTTTCCACTGCGTGTTAAAAGTTATAACTTTTAAATAATGTATATTTAAATCAAGTGGGCTTCAGTGCATTTGTAATAATCTTGCCGAGAACACAAAGCAATGAATATGACTACAGTTGGGTAAGGACCTAACACCTTTTCATTAATATTCATTGATTTCACTGGGGGGAATTTATCATCATTTATCAACATTTAAGGCTAATTATTATGACTGACATGATGGGTAAATTAGGTCAATACAAAGTGTCAAAAACATTACAGCCCCCGATTTACAAAGGAGTTTAGCATATAGAGAGCTTTTTAACATGCTGTTTCACGCAGGGGCCTGCTCAAACACAATAGAACAAATCAATAAATGACGCTGATCACCAACCAAAATTAAGCAATAAGCCATGAAAACCATGCATTGATCTTGCTGCAGCTAAAGAGTGCAATGGCAGTTACAGCAAAATTACACTAATGTTCAATTAATATTTTTTATTAATAATAAACTTTGACTGATGCTTGCACACAGGTCTGCATATATCCCATACCTAATTGTGACTTGTCCAATTGGATTTCATTTAGCTATCTTTATGTATTTTTGTTGACATTAAAAGCTGCATGTCCAATCAAATTAACAATTTAATAACAGTTAGCAAATTTATACCGACGCCAACACAAACTTCTTACCTCAACCATTTACAAAACTGTGCCAGGTACAAGGTATGTTTTGTCAATAAAGACAAAAACAACCAATACATTTAAAATGTATTGATGAGGCGCTTCATCCAGTTACCCTGCAAACAAAATGCTTGTATGCAGTCTCTTGTGTAGACAGGCACACATCTAGAAGGACACACACAGATAGATTGATCCCTAGTCCTGCTCTAGCTATGGGCCTGCGTCCCTCATTAATCCTCATGAGTCCTCCAGATGGGAAACAAAATATTAATTTTATTCACCCTAAGGCATGGAGCTGCATGAAGGTGCTTTGTAAATCAGGCGGTCTGGGTGAAGATGCAATATCACAAGACAACCGCAGAGGCCTATGGGTGGGCAGAGGCTTCAGTTTGTCATAAATGTAGTTAATTGAATGGATAGGAATGATGAATTGATCAGAGCACGTGGAGAAGACGTGACTCTTAGAATCATGGCAACCACACACCAAATTATGCAAATTAATTGGCTCTAACAATGTGGCATAAAATGCGAGCGCTACTACACTGCATGGTACATTAGGCGGTTCATCCAATAAAAACCGCATTCTTTACAAGTAAATCCTTGAGTCAGAGTGTTGAAGGAAACTATTCTTCCACACAGATGTGAGAGTCTGGCAGCGTTTTGCAGCCTGTTTCTGTCGGAAAACGGCTAGGAGTACAAGTGAGTGTGCCCGAGTGAGAGCATAAAAGAGACCAAAAGTGAGTGAGAAAGAGGCAGAACAGATGAGAAACTGTCTTACCCGTGACCACAATGACATCTGGTATGGAAGTAGTACATGTTTTGCTCATTGAAATTCTACCATAGTCCCAAAATATCTTCTCAAAGCCATGTATCCAACTATAATGTCTACTTTGGGACCAGTCACACACACACACAAACTACATGGCTCTAATTAAAGAGACAGTCAAATGAATGTCACTTTTGCGTTTTAAATTTTTTCTCACTTTTTCCAATCTTGACAGACCTTGTCACATGGGTGGATTATGCTAATTGTCCATACATCTAAGGGTTTATATCAGCTTAATTTACACAAATCCTTTGCCTTGGACCTCTGAATTCATGTCTGTTAGGATCAAAGGAAAGACAGATAATTCTCAGAAGAAGGATATTATTAAAATCTATGCAAAAGTTGTGAAATATATATTTTAGGGCGCAGCTCACAATACCACACAGTGATTGCAATATGGTGTATTCAGCATTTACATAATATGGCATGCTAATGTGTTTTGTAAATATTTAATCAAAATTAACAAGCTATAACATTTCTTTTTAACCAGTACTATGGTGTGTAAGTTGGGCTAATACATTTAGGCCAGATTTCCTTCAACTCTTAACAGATATTGATAAAATATATTAAATGTATATGTATTAGATATTTTTTCATTATTTGGTTGTTGAGCCAAAAATGACAATATTTAAAAAAAAATTCTGTTAGCTCAACTGGAAGAGCATTGCGTTAACACCGCAAGGGTTGTGGGTTTGATCCCACGGGATGGTAGGTCCTGATAAAAAAATATGTGTACCTTGAATTCACTGTATGTCGCTTTGGATAAAAGCGTCTGCCAAATAAATAAATGTAAATTAAATCATACTTCAATAAAATGTTGACAGTTACAATAAAATCTATGGAGGAAGCTTACAGTGGTTGTGTTAGACTTTCACTATAGGAACATTTCTGTAACCATTTTTGTTTGTTTTTACAAACTGAGGTACAGGTCAAATTTATTTCTTTATTTTTTATTTATTTTATGCAGTTATGCACTGCATGTCATGGGGAAACAGCTTCAAATGTAATAACCAGGAATAGTAACACCACCTAAAAATCATCACAAGATCAAATTTAATTGGACAAGCAGTATTTCCATAAAACATGTTTACAAACACTAAAATGCATCCACAAGACAGTAGAACTTGCTGAAGACATTGTGTGTCACACAAACGTGCCCACACGTCCCTGTGTTTTCAGAAAGACAGAAAGACGACACAGATCATGAAGAAAGACAAGAACGAGTGACATCTTTCTTCTAATAACAGAGAAGGTCCCTTCCAACAGCACTATCCTTCCACGGCTCTCTCATTTTGAAATACACGTGTCACTGCGAAGTGACAAATAGCACATATTAATTAGGCACTAGACTGGGTGAGATTGCTGTTATTAACAGAGAAGGGGAAGGTCGGATTTAATTGCCTGTGACATCAAAGTCAAGTGACTGATATTTCAAGCATCATTTAAAATGTTTGATATGGGAGCCATTGTTCTCACATAAAGGAGTGTCTAAAAATACAAAAGGAGAGTGATGGGGAGAAGGGACAGTGCTCAGGCGGTTATCTGCAGTCTGCTGCTAATATCACCAGGACTGCTCATGAAATGACAGGGTCCTAATGGAAGAATGTCTTCCCTGCAGTTTCCTGTTAGATTGCCTGCATCTTTCAAAGGTTTATTGTGTTTATTTTCACTCTCAAACAATGTTTATTAAACTATGCACCTGTTCTGTTTTCATCTTTTCGTTAAATTTAACATGTAAATTCACTGTTCTACCATAAGTTAATTAGGTAAAGTTAATCTCAATCTGTTCAAATCTATAAAAAATGTTGAATTTGTTCTACAAAATATGTTGATGGCGGAGGGTTTGCTGATGATCTGCAATTATGTAGCTAAAAAGGATATTATTAATAGTACTGTGTATTTACTTGTACCTGAAGGAACAAACCTTGAACTTCTAATTATTATACAAAGAGTGGCGAGCTCGGCAATTACGTGTAAATAAGTGCATCGCTTTTAGTGTACAATTAGGCTGATGGCACTCATGATGGGGATTACAAAGATATGGTATGAACCGGCGGCGGTCTGGCTAATGATTGGGAGGGGCCAACAGTGCAAAGAGAGCACTGCACAGTTAGTTGCACGTTGCCATGACAACAACACGCTCACACTCTGTGGTCCCCAACCCTAAAATTAGTGCCGATGTGCATGGCTCCAAAAGGCTTTCTGAGCTGACTCTGACAGATATAGATTTACGAAGCTGCTCATTCCACCAAAACCACCAAAATTTACTAATCTACCATATCTGCATGGTAATAAACTACAGAGATGTGTGGACACTAAACAGAGGAAGAACTCTATAACCTGACTTGTAAGCAAGCACCCAGTTTGGAATCGTGTTTATATGCTTTGGGGGCCCTTTGCTCCCTTTGCTGTTTCAGACACATACACCATCTGCTAGCCACAACCATTTGGCTTTTATCATCAGTTTCTGAAGCTTACAGGTCCCTTGAGAAAGAACTACAATAGTTCATTCAAACGCATTACATTATTAGAGTATCCACATTAAAGTGTTCGCTGCCACAAAAATCCTGCTTCACTGAAGCCATCTTGGTCCTGTACTATCCTCTATCTATTTCTACACTGATTTTATTCTGCTATAAATGGAAAGTTAATGCAAACACTGTCAGTGGCAGGTCTTTAGACATTTAGTCTCATGCATACAACATAGCTTAGCGCTGCCTTTAGAATCTGCTGTTCCGTGAGGCTCACCAGGTGCACAGCTCTGCAAATTATCAGATCAACAGGGAGGCGAATACAACATCCTGATGATCGCATGGCCGCATGCCACATCATTTAGAAAATAGCCTATTCTGGGTTTTTCTTTTTTGCCGACATTAAAGATAATTTACTGACTTTCAGCTCCTGATTTGTACCGAAAAACACTTAAGAAGTAAATCTCCAGCTGAGGTGCATGTTAGCAGGTTCAAGTATGATTTTAATGCTAAAAGATGTCTTATACAAGACAATGTAAACTTCACCTCACAACAAATGTCTCTTAGTGATAGAAATTGTCCATGGGATATTTGGTTAGTTCTGAGAAATCTGAGCAATCAAGACAGTGAGTAAATAAACTATCTCTCTATAAATACTCTGATGAAAACGGTTTATAAACTTGCAAAAAAGATAAATCAAAAGCTTGTGTTGACATTGTTAATGTCTCTTATTTGATCATAATGAATGACAATATAAATTATGTTGTTTTAGAGTTAGCTGAAAACTCTATCATCAAAAACCTGTACAAGTCGTTGAGATTTAAAAAAAAATTAGATTATTGAAATTTACCTTTATTAGTACAATAAGTAGAAATATATATGCACATATGCACACAAACATATAGCCAGAGAAAACCCATATAAGGTGACTGTTAGTCCGTTATGTACCATGAAACTTTGCAAAAACATAAATATCAAAGTGAAAAATATAAATTTGCTGATAACGACATATCACACCACTACAAAAGAGACCTTGAATTTACGGCCATGGATTGAAGCTATAATTGCACAAACGGAATGACACTCACACACGTTCATACAGTGCGTCTAGTGGCCTAACAGGGTTGGGTATAAAAAGAAAATACACATTGATAGGTAACTGTTGTGTACCCAACATAACCGATCCCTTAACGAGTCACAGATTATAATAAGTGGGATTACTGCAGCCCCATATCCCAACACACAGACGCGCACACACACACATCACCACTGTGTGAGTGTGCCATGATGTTGGGCTTTGCCCTGTGTGGAACACAGGAAGTTGAGTGTCAGTGAGGAACATACTGAAGTTAATTAACAACATCTGACACAGATGCTGTGCTTGTACTCGCACAAGAGGTGGTCCAGCACATTATTAAATTTTGGGCTATTCTCTTTGAATTTCCACCCCCATCTTCACTCTTTCCTTGTGTCTGCATTTTTAATCATCTTGACACAATGTCCTCCACTACATCAGGGATGCACGCGTTAAACACTTTAAATGCAATTAAGCTTTTCCTTAATTTTCAATAAACTGCTCTTTCAAAATATCTTCTTCAAGACCCACGTTATTTGCAATCTCACCCTCATTTGCTCCAATCTGCTTAAATCCATGATTCTGGAAATATTGTGACATAAAAACTGTCAGGCCACATATGGTGAGCTTTCAACCTCCAGGCTTTGTATGAGATGTACTAGTCTAGAGATAATTGACCTCTGGAGATAGAATACATATTGTACTTTAATATTAAGAATTGGGAAATTCAAAGCCTTTCCTGTCAATCCATCAGAAGGTGTTGAAACAAAAGGACTGAATGGCTGAACTCGTCTTTACACCATAGCTCCATAATTAACCCCAACCTACTACTGTTGTTACACCATCTCAAGGTGAGGAAAGTGATAACATATGTTTAATATCTTGTGCAACTTAATCAAGAGACCATAAACTGAAATAGACGTGTGTTTCACTCCATTGTCTGTTAACGTGTTGATAAGAGCCACATATGTCATATAATTATTTGTAAAAATAATGATTCTATATGATGTAAAGAGAATGTAAGTAAAAGTGGCCTTTAGGTAAAGTGGGCTATTTAAGCTTCACTACACTGTGTTCAATGGTATTTACTGCCAGAAGGTGACTTGTGTTAAAGGTTCACTATCTTTAAATGACAAAATAGTTTTGACTTACGCAATATGACACTGGTGGGTGTGGACACATTTCAAAGGGAGACCACCCCTGAAAGGTAAACCCTGTGTCATTCAGATTTTCCTTTCATTAAAAGAAAATAAATATTATTGTGCCAGTGCCCATTGTATGCATTACTGCAAGTAACAGGGATGTTAAAATCTATTTTTTTTTATTTTATTTTACTTGTAAGGTTTAATTATTGCTAGCCCACTTTGGCTGAACATGCTACATAAAGTGGGCCATTAGCTGTCAGGTAAATTGGGCCATGTGAAATCTTTACTAATTCAATTTACATTTGTTAAATGTACATTTACTGTCCTTTACAATCAGGTGTGTCAGATGTGCAGTGTGCTGTAAGGAATGTCAGATCAGATACGGATCAGATATGGATGAGCATTGTAAATTATGATATCTTGCATGATAACTTGTTTTTTAACTGACAAGAGTGTGCCTGAAATATGTAGATGTAAGAGCAAAAGGTAATTTTCATATATATTCTATTAGAAATGTATTGCAAATTTAATGTCAGCAAACATTCTGTGTGGTGTTTTATAGGTGTATTGCATTTCACTCAAATTTCAAATTTTTTACATTGCTTATATGTTTGGGGTTGTAATGAATATAAATGAGCTGACTATATTTACATTTAGGGTTTATCAATTGTTTTTAATATAAATATAAATATAAATGTGTTTTAAACATTTATAATTAAAATGCAGGATCATTTATGATAAATTACAGATGGTCCACTTTACCAGACCAGCTGGGCCCACTTTACCTTAAAAAACATCTGTTTGGTGATGAGCACAATCACAAAATGTATAACCGTGCCATACAAATTTGTCTGAATGAAATGTAATAAACAAATAAGACATTTTTAAAAATTAAAAGAAGCCTGTGCATTTCATAAGTTAAAAGAACACAAACCTCATTTCAACAATTCTTCAATATTTCTCCAAAATGAGAAGTGACCTAAATTCCCTCTTGTCCTTTCTTGTTAATTACCCTCATACATCATGTCCTAAATGCCACACCGTTTACCTGCTGGGGGTTGGCCATCCTGTGCACACCTGACCTGCAGAGAGCGGGACCAAGTGATAGAAATTAGATTCATCTTGAGCACAGCACCTCCACCAGCGTCACTATAGGAAAGTTACCACAGAGGTCACAAAACAATGACTGTTGAAGTGCACTCATCTACATTTAGACTGTAGATGCTGTAATCTTGCAATGTTGGTGCTTATTGAGATTTTAACATCAGGTATGTATGTCAAAGAAAATATGTACGTTGTAAATAAAGATTAGATTAGTTAAATTGTTTGTTTAAATCATTGTGTGTTAAAACATTTGTCTCAAACTGGTAAAATTGGGTTTATTTAAAAATAAGTACTGCTTGCAATTGTTTGTGTGCACAAATAGGCCTTGAGTACTTCTGATTTTAAACGAGAAATTTAATAGAACTTTAAAACAATGAGAAACGAATAATACGTATAAGTAAATATGATCAATCTTTCTTTTGCCATGAGCTCTCAGCAGACTGGAAGGCAGAAGGGGTGGGGCAGCTGAAACGTTATGCTGCCGCCACCTGCTGGTAATCTCTTTTGATTTCTCCCCCTGTGTGGCCACTTACAAAATACCCCCAGCCGACTCTCTCTCTCTCTCTCTCTCTCTCTCTCTCTCTCTCTTTCACTCTCTCTCTTTCTTAGAACAGCCAAATGTTTTCGTTTTATTTTATTGAGAACATATCAACAAACTTATATACATTTTATTTCGAATGAAATAGGTAAATTTACTTTTTAATACATTGTTATTTTTAATTGATATTTCTTAATGCCATAAAAAGTATTAGTTCCGTCATCGCTTACAGTTAATAAAAGTTTATTAATCTACTAACACTGCTTTGAAATATCACTTTTAGTGTTTGCCACTGTACTGATTCTGTTTTTACTTACAAATTAAGTATTTGCTACTGTAATTAATTCAGTGTGAACTATTTAACATACAAATTTCATTTCACCTTTGTTTTGTTGATACTTTTGCCACATGTTTTAATTTGAACTTAGTGGTCTTAGTGTTTAGGATATTTTTAAGGTTTCATACCTTCCAAGACGTGTTATAAACTCTAAATTCAAAATCTAACTAGTGGTGATGTTTGCACATTGCACTTTAATTTGTCATTCTTTTGTCTTCTTTATTTGCATACTGAATAGTGATTAATCGGTTTTTATTATTATATAATTTATGGCCACTTTTGCCCCACACGTTAATGTGCACTGTCCAGTTATGATTATCATATTTAGCCGAACCATCTGAAGTGCATGTGAGGTTGACAAATATTTCAGACACGTATTGCGTGTTGCCTTGACGCACAATCACAAACAAACCGTAACCCTATTACTTTGCTGTACTTAACGTTTTTATTTTTCAGATCTAGTTCATATGTAGATCTGCAATTGATTGATTCGCTGTTTTTAGGTCATTTTTATTTTATAACATGTTATCTGCATCTTTTAAAGCCTTATATAAATACGAAGGGTGGTGTACACAGACACTATATAGCGTGCTGCTTATTTTCATAGATGTGTACGAAAGATTTCTCACCATATTCAATAGATTATTAAAAGCAAGGTCTTTTGACAGTAGTACAGCTGCCTGTACTCCATGCTGGTGCGGTGGTCTCAGTTTGGTGGAGGTGGCATTAGTGCCCTCAGTGGTACGGGGAGGGGGCTCAAACCAATGGTTCGCCTTAAACTGTGTCAGTATACCTCTTGTTCAAATTGACTGTGGAGTCTGGGGATTTCCTGGTGTTTGCTTGTGAGATACAACACAGATCAGTCAAATGGTTATAAAATATATAAAAATCTATATTTAAATTAATTATTGACAGCATATTGTTTGCAGCCTCAAATGATAAAGGAATCGTTTCATTTGAGCTTTTTATATATAAGATTGCTTGTCCATTCTTCTCCAGAAGGCCCGTCAAGGTGAGATCAGACATGGGCCACTCAATGCTTGCGAACAAAGGAATAAATGAATGCGCGCACACTCCCTAATGGTTTTCCGTATACTTGGGTCCACGGGAGATAAGTCTAACTAAATTAGTATGCAAAAGAGCCGCTGTCTTGGGGCCTATAATTTTCCGTTTGGAGGATGAAACAAACACGACAATGCCGTTTTATGAACTGGTTTTGGATGTGTGTGTGCCTTTAAGCTCTAAAAAGAAGGATTTTAGTAAGTTAACCCTTATCAGCAGGTGGTTGTGAAACGGGGAAAAACAACTAAAAGGAGTAAGAAATAATTTTCTACTCTGTTCCAATCATATTTAGTTGATTACATTTGGCGTAACGCCCTGGCGAAAAGGGAGCACGGAATCCAGACGAGCCATAGTTTTGAAAGACGTTTGCATGTGTTCTTTAGCACCATGCTGTGCCATCTTTTCATCAGTTAACTTAATTAAACATATATCCACCAGAGACTGCTCTCATATTCTCTACCAGTCTAGCTTATGTTAACGTTTTTTAAACCCTCAGGTTTTAAAATATTGTCATTTACATGAAATTTTGTCTTCTAAACTCAAATCTCAGACACATTTATTCTTTATTATGCTTAATTATTCGAAAATGGCAATTAATTTGTGGCAATGAAAGAATAATAAACCTTAAAAATCAAATTATTAATTTAACTATTCATCAAATTACTTATCAATTTATTAAGTTAAGTTTATCAATTGAATTCTGGAATCAAATGTCGTAACACCCCACGCATATATTACTATCATTAATATTTTTATAATTATTATTTCGTTATTATATGTATTTTGTTTAGTTTTCACAATTGATTAAGTAATATATTGTAATAAACTTTTAACGTTATATAAAATATCACAATTTTTACTCCGCAGAACAACAATAATACAGCTTTTGAATAACTGACAAATAACATTTTCAAACTAAAGAAAGGCGATCTGAAACTATTTACAGCTACTGGACGTGCATAAAATAACTTGAATTGTGATGTCTTTAAACGCTTGATTATTTCAAACTGCTTCTGGCTTTCAGTAAGGCATGGGGTCCTAATCTTCACCACGGAGCAGGAAGCTCCTGGGAAGTAAGTACATGATTTATTGAGAGGGAGAGCAACTGCAGACCACGTTAGGAACGTAAAAATACAGGCAGAGTATTATTGTACGGCTGTGATTTATACTCACATTTATGATAGGAAAATGGCGCAATTAACATTCATAGACTCTGGGCCTAATAAACGCAATGCTGCATTTATTGCAGAATTACATTCATGTATATATCAAATAATCCAAATTTACGACTTGATTTATCACGGTGAAATAGGTCCATTAAGATATGGTACCGGGTATGTACGTAAGTATGAAAGTAGTTGTAAATATAAATTTAATTGTAAATGTAAATATGAAAATATGTGAACAGATACAACATTTTTCAGTACCATGTAAGGTTGCTGCTCTATTGTATCATAGTGATATAGCAATATTTTAAAAGCTCCATACAAGGTGACAGATAAAATCGAATTTAAGCCCTTTACTGTAGTTCTAACCATGTTTATACTACTGTAGTTCTATACCAAGCTACACGATAAGCTATAAGTGACCTGCATATCAGCACCAATCATTTATATATTGTCTTTAAATTATACTAGAACTACACTAACAAATTATTTTGGTTACAATAAACAAAAAGTTGACCAAATGGGTATCTAATAGTTATACCCTCTCTTCCAACATATTGTGTTTACTGAGATTTTGCTGTTAAAATTACTTCTATTGCAAAATAAGATTGCAATTAGTCAAAGATAAAGCTAATACAGAGTGTATCTGAACAGTTTTCTTATTAACCTTGGTTGAAAACATAGCCTACATCTTGTGCTACATTAGTTTTAGTGGCAGTCTGTGAAGTGCTATTCTCTCCTGGTTATGGAGGGGAAAGTAATGCATGGGGAGTCATTTCTGCATGTGTCTGTGTCATAACCCTGGCCAGGGTGTCATATTCCTGTCCTCCCTCATCTGGCCCAGCATGGGAGCGCTAATACACACATCTCAGTGCAACACATCTCTCCAGCTAAATGGACGGATTTGCACATTTCCTGAGCTGCTCGCACCCAATTCCCTCCTTCTGTTAATGTCAGTTAATTTTTTACAAATAGTGCCTGGGCAAATCAGTCTTCTGAAGTGTTACACCATTTATTGCAAGGACTTCCGTAAACTTTTTTTTGAAAAATTAATACCTTTCATTTTGGTTGATGGCAACATCAGCACAGGTCTGTAAATTGCAGTTTAATGAGATTTTGCTACAGGGGATAATCTGCTACTGACAGAAAAACATCTTGAAAACATCTGTAGACCTATGATTTCATTCTGACGATTAAAAACCCAACCCCCTACGTCTCAGAGTGCCAAGCAAGAAAAATGGTCAGTTTAAAAAGTTACACTTCACCATCTGACCCAATACAATAGATCTGGATGAAAGTTGATATTGTCTTACTTTAATTTGTCTGTGTAATGAACATCTCAGTGTTTTGAAGGGGTGTCTAGTGGATAACACAACACATGTTGGTTTATGTGAGTCATAAACCAGTAATCTGCTCCACTAATCCAAGCTTGATACAATTTAAATTATTCTTAAATTGACCAAAACCATAATGAGTCATATAACAGTGTCCTCTCAGTTGGCTGTCAATGTTGGATTAATCCTCAGAAAACATATTTACTTCTGTACAGGCAGACATCAACACTGACAGAAACAATGTTTTAGCACAATACTGATTCCTTTTAATTAAAACATCAGCATTTACTCCACAGTGAGAAGTCTCTTGTAAAAAGCCCTTTTGTCTTTGGTTTGACAAAGTTCCAAATTGATATTAAAAAAAGACAGGTCAAATTAGAGAGATTTACATTTTTAACCAACCCATCAAAATTCTTTCTTTCAAACAGTACAGGCAATAATGTTTTGTTTTCCAAAGTGACTTGCCACAGCATCAGTAATGATTGGTGCCATGGCCAATGCCAGGAAGAGAGCATTGACCCTGCGGGGTTCTCAATTTTTAATGCTGTGAATGGACACCTCTTGTCTAGCGATGCCACTGTTATTCTCTGGATGTCACACCCAGACTCATCATGCCAGCCACCAGCAGAGAGGCCAGGGCATAGTGCCCAACACTACCACTACCAAAACTATGAAGTTCAGAGGTAAAGAACAGACAGACTGAATAAGTGTAATATCAGGATGCAACATATTGGGTGTGAGTTTGGTTCCTATGGGATTTATTTCATACACCTGAAGAAAAAGGGATAATGTAATCTTGTGTTTCAGACACATTTTCCCTCTAGGATTAGTCCAAAATCCCATGGATTGCTCTTCTGGTCAACTGAACAAGCAAACAATAAGCCAAGCAAACCTGAAATAAGAATAAAGCCATATGAAATTATTTTTCTAAAAACTCCTCCAATGTTTTTGATGCAGTGCAAGGCCATCACGTTGAATAGCTCATCAACACCAGCAAGCCACTTCCTAATTCTATAAACAGACATGAAGGATGCAGAAAACCAAGAACAATGTGCTTGAAATCTAAGCATATAGAATAGCATGTATTGGAGACCGTATGATTATGAGCACCAGGGAGTTTGCCTTCCTTTATTCATCTATAGTCCCAATTTGAAGAGCCAAGATCCAGGGGTGCCAAATTAAGCAGAGCGCTGATCTGTGCTTGCTGCATAGAGTAATGAGCAGGCCCAGAGGATATTTGCAGGGTCACACAAAGGAGTTGGTGTGGAAGTGGCAAAGAAAATCGGGCATACAGCAGGAAGCCAAGCTACTAAATTCTGCAGGCCATCCTCTTCTGCTGTCATCAGCAAAACAAGCTCCCCATACCATCAACAAGCGCTTCATTTAGGGATAGATCTCACAGCTGTTTCTATGGTATTAAAAATCCAAAGAGAACCCAGTTCAGGTGCCACCAGTACATTGACTCTGACACATGGAAAAAAACTAAGAAAAATAATGGGAGGTTTGGTGGAAATTGTAACAATTTCAGGCTATTAACATTTATCGATATTGTGCTATTTCTCTGTGTGTAAAAAAATATCCTAGGCCTAGTCCAGTATAGATCCTACTAAGCCATGCAAGGCTTTTATCACAAGAAATCATTGTAAACCACATTTTCAACACTCTCTCTGGCAAGCCCAACAAAGAGCCATTTTACATTGCCACCATGACTATAAAGCGAGTCCTACTGTTTTCCCAATGTGTGGTATAATGGAATTAATAACGTCGACTGCGCATTTGCCTAGAATTCCCATGAGGCATTGCAGATTTTTATAACTCCACAGTGTAATGCTAAGGGTTCGGAGAGAAAGATTTACTGGCTGCGAGAATCTAATGATGCTGCTCTGATACCGAACACTGACTTTGCGATTGCTCCAGACAGCTAGTTTGCATGACAATCTGGATAACAATGGCCCTTTCCGATTAAGTGTGTGGGGGCTTATTATGATTGCTCTTTGTTCTAGCCCCTTTATACTCTCAAAATGTTGATGTTGTTCCAATATAAAGCATCTACCTCAAAATAAGCTCACCTTGCTTCTCCCAATATTTGACATCTAAGTCATTTATGCAGGATTTAATTACTGTAATGTTTATTATACTGTCCATAAAGACATTTAGATGTTCATATTTCCTTGTGTTGTTGCAAGCAATTATAGTTGCAGTCATCTATTTACTTGATGAATCTTCGTTTTTCCTCCACTTGCTTGATAAATAAGGAAATAAGTCAATGCTCCACTTTATATTCAGTAATTAAAGTGAAAAATATAGTCACAATGCAAATCCTTAATTGGACTCCAAGAGAGAGATTTTGAATTTCTCTTTAATAATAAGAGATGACTAGGGACAACAAAACAAAGCTTGCTGAAATGTGACTCTGGAAGTTCAATTAATCAAGAACAGAAAAACAACCAATTTAGAAAAAAGCTGTTCATTCAGGGAATCATGGCGCTCAGGTTATGTTCTCTTAATCATCTCTATGTGACATGATACCTGTCATGTCACAACAGACAAATACAAAATAGAAAAGAAATATCACAGTATTTAAACTAAATTTCTCTTTGCTTATAATTTTAAAGAAATTTGGACATTTTCAGCTTTCTCTGCATTCTCTGCATTGCCACAGGGAATGCTACAGATACAAGTGGACATTACTGCAAACTCTTCTTGTTGCTTTTAGGTCAACTGTTATAACTGTTAGTAATGTACCATTATGGCAGAGCAACTGTTTAAAGACAACCTTTCTCAGTAAGTTAAGTTAGTTAAATGTATTAAAGTATTTAAAGGTAAAATGCCTCATGTAGCTTGGCCACTAAAATTTTATATCACTACAGTGTACGTTTAACCAGGTTGCATGTTTGCAATGTGTATAAAGTCCTGGTCTTTCTGTTTCAAAGATAAAAGTTGAAATGTTCCGTTCCCTTGCTAAGCTGAATTCCACACCATCTGTGAAGGGCCTCGGTCACACCTGCTCATCCTTCTGTGAAAGCTTTTTCACAATGTGCAAAGGAGCTTTGGTCAGCTGAAAGCTTTTTCTAAGAGCTCTCCCATTGACTGACAGATCAAAGATTTTTATTGCATGTAAAATCTGCCTCAGAATGCAATATTAAACCATTTAGAATGTGACTTTGCGGTTGGGCCGCCTCAGTACGTCCTGAATGTTGTTTGCACTTTTAAGCATACCTTCTCTTTAGGCTGGAGGAAACAAGAGGATGTGTCAGGGACATGCTGGATTTGATAAACTCGCCGGCCTCTAGCTGTGCTCTGACAGTACTATAGTCTGGGGCTGGGCTGGAGCCAGTGAGAGGGAAGAGCAGCAGGGCTTGCCCTCTGCCCAATGTATCTCTTTCAGAGCAAGAGAGCCACAGGCCTTGTGTCTACCCTGCTGGGACTCTCTGAAACCAGAGATCGTTGAAGTGATTGTCTGCACTGTCCCGCCACTCCATAGTGTTCTCTACCCTGTTCGATGCTCCAAATGTGTCCTGTCGCACAATGTTTCGGACAGTCTGGTCAGGCCTACCCCCCTCTGTTTTGACTCTTTCAGGCCAGGGCAAAGACCACCCTGGGTTGGTCAGTAACCCCTGCTTACACCTGCCATAAAACTTAAAAGCTACAGTCCCATCCTAAGGCTTTGAAGTGTTCAAAGCATAGCTCCCTGACCTTTGATGCAACTTTGGCTGCAACACATGTTTAGCAAACCTCTCTCGGGTCTACGATCCATGGGCCATTGGTTTACATGTGTGAGACACAGGGGCTCATGCATGGCAGCCATGCATACCCATCATGCTGTTCCCACCAGTGAGAGGGGGCCCTTGAGCAGGAAAAGAAGAGGGCAGGAAGGACTGGCCCCTGCTGACCTCCTCATGTGTTCACCACTCATCCATACAAAACCAGCCTAATCCCCATCCCCCTAATCCCCTTTACAAACTACATATCACCCGATTCATATTTTAAACAGTGATGCTGACTTCAGGAGGCATTTGGGAAGTAAAAGCAAAATCAATGAAAATCTAGTAGTGTGGCCACAGACTAAGAGGGTAAGAATGAATTTTAGACTTTTTATTTGATTTTCCTGGCTGGAAGTTTTGTTTGGTCTTGCAAAACACTGCATCTGTATTCAAGAAACACACCATTTGTCCAAATGTGAATACTGATTTAGATAAATGGTAGTGGTTACTTATACTTTTTGCAAAAGCTGATGAACACTTTCATGAACAAGATTAATTTGCTTTTTCCTTGCTATTGCCTCTGAATTAAACAATATTGTTTTCACAAGACTGAGTTGTCTGTGTTACTGTATATGAGACATTATATATCTGTACAAATACTGGGTCTTATAAGGTCATAAGTCCTGTTTATACTGGCCAAAACAAACATGGCCCTATAAATGTCAAGCATAGCACACTGATATACTGTCCACCTCATGGTGCACACCTTTATAACTGGAGTGACAGTGTCATGATAATACAATGCTAACATGACCTGTGTTCTGAATGCATTCAATCATTGTATAATGTTATTCATGTCCTTCAGGAAAATATAGATTATATATTTTATTTTATATACATATATATTAAATATTAAAATAATTTATTTTAGAATGTTTATTTATTAGCCTCATTTATTAA